>BQNB010004146.1:67608-109708 GCA_026074375.1 Tanacetum coccineum | reverse complement strand
CAATTCTTAATGGGTCTTGATGATTCTTACATGCAAATTAGAAGTTCTATTCTCTCTAGAGAAGTCTTACCTAATGTCAAAAGTACTTATGCTACTATTTCTATTGAGGAGTCTTACAGAGTTGCTTCTAGTAGAGTTTCTGGTTCCTCTTAGAGGGGTCAGGCTTCTGCTTTTGTTTCTAATATGCCTAATAGAAGTAATTTTTAAAGAAATAATCAGAGTTTTAATAATAGGCCCACACCAAATAACATGAATAATAATAGGCAAAGTGGGGGTTCTGGTCTTGTTTGTGAGAACTGTGGTTTTAATGGTAATACTATTGATAGATGTTTCAAAATCATTGGATATCCTGCTGATTTTAGAAATAAGAAGTTTGGTAGTCAAAATCAGAAAAATAAAGGTGTTTCTAATAATAATTCTATTGGGACTAGTTCATCTTTTGGATTTTTCAAATGAACAAATGGCTACTCTCTTATCTCTTATCAAAGACAATAAAACTGGGAAAAATGTGCAGGCTAATATGGCAAGTACTTATTTGAATCAAAGCTCTATTTTTCTTAAAAAATTTAATAAGTTTTTTTGTTCTAATGCAAATTTTAAACCAAGGTTGGTTAATTATGGAAAAATTATTGATTCAGGGTCAAACCAACATATAACTTACACTGATAAGGATTTAGATAATGTTCTTGATATTTTTCATCTTAAGATAAAAGTAGGTCATCCCAATGGGACAGAGGCTTTTATTTTAAAGATTGGAAATCTTAGGTTATCTAATAGATTAACTTTGTATGATGTGATGGTGATTCCTGAATATTGTGTCACTTTGATTTATGTTCATAAAATGGCGAAAGAGAACAAGATTTTTGTTGTCTTTGATGAGAGTAAGTGTTATTTTGTGAATCCGGATTTGAATCTGAAAAGTGTTTTGGGGACTAGTGATCAGTGTGAAGGGTTATACTACTATAATGATCAAGGTACTAGGGTAAATAAGAATAACCTAAGTTTTCAATGTTTGTTATCTCAATATGATTGGCACTGTAGACTGAGTCACCCTACAGAACCTGTTAAGAATGTTTTAAAGAAATCTTTAACATTTGATAAACCAGACAAGGATTTATGTTGTGAGGTTTGTTAGAGAGCTAAGCAGACTAGGGAACCTTTTTCTTTGAGTGATCATGTATCTAGTTTTCTGGGAGAACTTGTGCATCTGGACTTATGGGGGCCTTATAGGGTTGCTAGTTCTGAAGGGTTTCGATATTTTGTAACTATTGTGGATGATTACACAAGAGTTGTTTGGGTATATTTGATTAAATCTAAGGATGAAGTTTATCACTTTATAAATGTTTTTTATAATCTGATTGAAAATCAGTTTAATAAAAAATCAAAGTTTTTAGAAGTGATAATGGAACTGAGTTTGTTAATCAAAATGTTAATAAATTTTGTAATGATAAAGGCATTGTTCATCAAACCTCTTATGCCTATACTATACAACAGAATGGTATTGCTGAGAGGAAACATAAGAATCATCTTTTAAATGTTGTTAGATCCCTTATGTTTTAGGGGGAATTCCCTTGAGGATGTGGTCTGAGTCTATTCTAACTGCTACTTATGTTATTAACAGGCTCCCTTCTTCTGTGGTAAATGGAAAATCTCCTTATGAGATGATATATTAAAAAAATATCCTTCCCTCTCTCATTTAAGAGTTTTTGAATGTTTGTGTTTTGCTACCCTTGTCAATTCTAGTGACAAGTTTGGAAGTAGATCTGAAAAGTGTGTTTTAATGGGGTATTCTAGTGTTAATAAAGAGTATAGGTTATATAGTCTTGATAAGCATTAGTTTATTTTTTTCAAGAGATGTCAAATCTTTGAGAATATTTTTCCTTTTAAGGATTCTGATAAAGTAAAAAATGTTATCGAAAAGGTTTTTCAAGATGTTAATCATATAAACTTTTATGACCTAGAATATCCTGAGATACCTAATGATGATGAAAGAGTAGACCCTAAACTGAATTGTGACAATAAAAAGTCATAGAGTGCTAGTAGCAGCTCTTCTAAGTCTGGTGGAATATTTGTCACTGCTGATTTTCTAGTTAATTCTAGAAATGATGCTGATAACAGTGATAACAATTTTGCCACTCAAGATGAGGGGGTTACCACACTTGAAGAGAATGTTTTTTCTAAGGGTAATATGGATCAAAATCCAAATTCTATCTTGCAGGATAATCAAAACCTAAGAAGATCTTCTAGACAAAGTGTTTTTTCTAAAAACTACAATGATTTTGTTGTGGATTCATAGGTTAAATATGGGATTGAAAAATATGTTGGGTATTCCAAGCTTAATTCTAAAAATTATTGTTTTATTACTCAACTTAATAAAATTATTAAGCCTAAGTCTTTTTTTAAAGCTTCTAAATTCCCTCATTGGGTTGATGCTATGAATCAAGAAATGAATGCATTACTTAGGACTGGCACTTGGGATATTGTAAAACTTCCTAAGGATAGAAAGGCTATTGTCAGTAAGTGGATCTATAAGATTAAGTATCAATCTAGTGGAGAAATTGATAGATTTAAGGCTAGACTTGTGGCTCGGGGTTTTAGTTAAAAGGAAGGTATTGATTATGAAGAAACATTTTCTCTTATGGTCAAAATGGTGACTGTTAGATGTTTATTGAATATTTATGTGTCTCAGTATTTGCCTATTTTTTAGCTTGATGTGAATAATGCTTTTCTTTATGGTGATTTAGATGAGATTGTTTATATGAGACCACCTGAAGGATATTTTTCTTTAGGTAATAGAGTATGCAAGCTTAAAAAATCTTTATACGGGTTGAAGCAAACACCTAGGCAATGGAATGCTAAATTGACTTCCACTTTGACTGAAAATGGTTTCAGTCAAAGCAAGTCTAACTATTCTCTCTTTACTAAGACTGATAAGGGTGTTTTTCTTGCTTTACTTGTATATGTGGATGATATTATCATTACTAGTAACAATGTTGCTGAAATTGAAAATTTTAAGGTTTTTCTCAAATCTAAGTTTATGATTAAAGATTTGGGAAAACTTAAATATTTTCTTGGAATTGAAGTTGTTGATACTGAAAAGGGTATTTTTCTTAACCAAAGAAAGTATGTTTTGGATTTGTTATCTGAATATGACATGCTTGCTTGTAAACCTGTTGATACTCCTTTATTGTCTAAATTGGTCATTTCTAATGACGCTACTGAAATTGATCCTGTTCTTGAGAATATTATTGATTATCAGAAGTTAATGGGTAAACTTATTTACCTAATTAACACTAGGCCTGATATTTCATATGTTGTGCATTGTTTGAGCCAGTTTATGCATTCTCCTCTTAAGTCTCATCTCAAAACTGCTTTCAAGATATTGAGATATCTGAAAGGTTGTCTAGGTTTGGAATTCATTTTGTCAAGACTTCTGGTATGTTTCTTAGTGCTTTTTCTGATGCTGATTGGGCTAAGTGTGTTACTACCAGGAAGTCTGTTACAGGTTATTGTGTTTTTTTAATAACTCTTTGATATCTTGGAAGAGTAAAAAACAAAACACTCTTTCTAAATCATCTACTGAATCAGAGTATAAAGCTTTTGCTTCAGTAACCAGTGAAGTAATCTGGATTTTAAAATTTTTAAAAGATTTAAAAATTGAAATTATTTTACCTGTTGATCTTTACTGTGATAGTAACTCTGCAATTAAGATTGCAGCCAATCCTGTTTTTCATGAAAGAACAAAGCATCTTGAAATTGATTTGCATTTTGTTAGAGAAAAAATTTTAAAGGGTGTTGTTAAAATTGTAAAGGTAGACTCTGCAAATCAAATTGCAGATGTCTTTACCAAAGGATTGGGCACAATTTAGCACAAAAATTTTCTGGAGAAACTTGGGATGTATGATATTTACCAGGTTGAGATGAAGAAGGGATGTTAAAATATATAATCTTTTCCTGGTTTATAGTTCAGGGACTAATTATGCCATGTTTGTATTTTTAGTTTTAGTTGATAAAGCTTTGTGATTCTATTTGGATAGAGTGTGGAAGTTAAAGGGCTGTTCTTGTGAAGTCTGGGAAGTCTTAAGTCGGTTGGTCAAGAGCTATATAAGCTGGAGTCAAATTAGCTTAATTCACTTTTCGATATATATATATCTCTCTAAAATCATTTCACTCTCTCTCAAAAGTTGTAAACCTTAATTTTGTAAGATCATCTTGATCTTGATCTTGTTATTGTGTAATAGAACTATTATCAATATAGATGATAGATCCACAACTGAGTAGTAGTGGTGGATTATTTGATTGATTCTTTTTTCTGATTAAGATCAGTTTCTGGGTTGTAATTGATACTCAAATTGAGATTTGAGTAGTTTTTTATAATAAGGTTAATAATTTCTTCAGATTATAAAACATTTAAGTTTCTTTAAGTTTAAAAGTAGTTGTTGCCCGTTTTAGGGCTTATTTTAAAACTTCTTTTAATTTTCCATGTTTTATGATAAAAAAAACATTTAATATGAAATTTAATATATATGGCATTTTTGTTTTAAAACTTGTATTTAGTATGTTTTAAAAAACTTAAAGATATCCCAAATATATGTTTGTAAATAAAAAATTTATCTGGTTTAATGAATAAGTTATCATACATTATGGGTTCTCAAAGAAGAACTCGTGAAGTAAAAGAAATGTTCAAGGAGAGCTTTTTTAAGCTCAACGTGCTAGACTTTGATGTATTCTATCTAAGATAGAGGATCAAAGATAATAATAAGATTTTGATGCAATCCATCTAGGATGAAGGTTCAAAGTTACAAGAATATTTGATTTGGAAAATCTATCTGGGATTAGTGGCGGAGCTATAGGGGGAACGGTGGGCATATTCGCCCCCCCCCCCCCAAAAAAAAGTTGTAGTGTAAATTGTTTGCGTATTTAAGATATTTTTGTAATTTGCCCCAAAAAAGGTCTTTCATATCAAAATTGAGACACAAAAATAAAATTTTAAGTAGTTTTAGAATCCAGATGTAACAATCCGTATTTTTTAGGTCATTACACGTCCATAAACTCAAAACTATTTACTCTCAACCCTTACGCATTTACTTTTACGTGTAACTGTTAAGTTAAATCGCGTAACCTGAAAAACAACTTTAAATGTGGACCGGCATTAAACAAATATATGTTTACCTCAATTATGTATTATATGACTTTTACGAATATAATTTATAAGTCAACATATTTTATTTTTCCAGTTTTACGTAAACGCTCAAGTTTTTCGGTTTAGCTCATGCATGCATGCATTTTGCATTACCACCTTAGTATTTATATACTTACACTTGCATGTAAACCCATAATATCAAAATTTGAAATGTTCCTCCCTTTTTCCTTCTTGCTTTGTCGCCCATATGCATACCCAAAGAAGCAAATGCAACAGTTTTGAGCTAAGCAACACACCTTATATGGCAAATACTTACACTAGGTAAACATGTGAGCAAGTAATCCATCTATTATCCATACCTACTTTCTTGGTCTTCCTTGTGATCGGCCAAACACCCACAACACACCAAAGATGGTAAAATTTCTACTATACACTCTCAAAGTGGCTTTAGGACTTGCCTAAACTAATTTTCAAAAGTCAAGCAACTAGTTAATAATTCTCACATACATACACTTAGCAAGAAAAATTATTTTCTCCCTTTTCTAGCTCCAAACTCACGACTCAAATAAGTAGAACAGAAGAAGTTGGTTTTTGATAATTACAAGTATTTTCCAAGAAGGTTTAAGGGTTTAAGTGTTAATCAAACAAGTATTTTGGGTTTGATTGTGTGTATACCTGTTAATATGATATTCTAATCATACTAAGGTTTACATTTCATACATAAATTCATTTCATATATTTTGCTCATATCATTGCATACAACAAATTATATCACCACTAGTTTTTGTGTTAAATGATTTTCTAAAGAAAACTAACAAAACGTTCTAAATGTGATCTTATGAAAAGGTTATAAAATGGATAGTAGAAATATGGAACTACACATATTACACTTGTTATAGTCACTTTATAAAATGCTTGATGAAATATTTGTTTTGTTGTTAAACTGAATACCTGTAAATTTAAACTAGTTAAGTTGTATAATTATGTTCATGTTCTTGATATTATCATTGTTCTTGATAAATTGGTGGAATGGACTAGAATAATATGGAGTTGTTGTTGTGATGGTAAATGATGAAAATTGGTGGAAGGGATTAGGCTAGTATGGAGTTGCAATTTGTGGGTGAAAAATAGTGGTGAAATTCATCTTGGTGTTTTCGAACACTTAATTTTGTTTTGGTTAGCCTAGGCCTTGAAAATAGATAGTAGACTTAAATACATTCGCGTGGATATAAAATTTGTTAAAATCGGACTTAAAACGAGTGAGTTATGACCAATTGAAGTTAGAGTAAAAACTAGTAAATTTTTTGGCAAAACTGTTTTTACAAACATTCTGTCCAGATTATGTTTTCGTGTTTTGACCCATTTCGGGTCCGAGTCGGGCAAAACTCATAAGAGACATCTTGTAGTATATGATTTTACACAAATATGTAGTTATGGCACTAGACCAAAATCTATATTTAGATAAATAGTGAGCTGTTAGAATTACTAAAATGGTGTTTTTGGGCGTTTTGAGGTCCGAATGAGTTCTAAAATCCTTAACAAATATTGTAGTATTACTTATATATTTTCCGTATGCGTCAGAGTCTTTTAAAAAATTTATTAAGTAAGCAAGGTATGATTTATTAAAGTTAGTTATCTAGAAATAATTGTAAAGTATATACTTATATGAATAAAAATGGCGAACTTGACGTAAAGGTTATTTTGACTTATAAAACTAAAACGCAAACTATTAGTTGGGGATATAAAGTTATAAAAATATATTTGCATCACTTCATTTCATTCGCATAATCTTAAGTCGACCATTATTTATTAGGTTTCTATTGGGACTTGTTGTGACGTTCTACTTATTTGATTATTCCCAAATCAATACTTTTACTTGGGGTGAGTTTATAGTCCCGCTTTAACTTGCTTTACAACTACTTTTCAAATCTCAGAGTGAGATACATTGCGTGTTTTACAATTGGACGCGGGTACAATTACATTTCTACAATGATTATGGATATGCCTAAGTGCCAAAAACACACAACGGCCATATCATGAACCATTCATTACTTTGTGTAAGCGCGAGTGTTATAAATAGATCTATTAGGATTGACATCCTCGTCCAGAGTTGGTGCTAGCATGTCCAACGGTGTGTATACCATGTCAAAATGCTAGGTGGTCTCGGGTTGGACACCTACGAGGGCACTTTACTTTGCATGAGTAACTTTGTTTAGCTTCGGTGTCATGAGCTTAGTGCAATCGTAATTACAACTTTATTTGGCATTGTATGTGTTACATGTCATACAACTTAAATCTTGTGGTCCATACAAATTGTTTACTTAAACCTATGAACTCACCAACTTTATGTTGACATTTTTAAGCATGAATTTCTTAGGTGCTTAGCTCGTAAGGATTACTTGAAGTGCATTGGAGTCTTCATGTACATCAAGACTATTTTTTTCATTGATTTTCTCTTGCACCACATTGATCTCGTTGTATCAAAACAATTTCATTTCTTTGATGCAACACAAGGTACCACTGTTTAAACTTATTTAATTTTGAATCTATCAATGAAGGTTAACCTTTAAACGACTCATAAGAGGCCCGTCATCCATTATATCTTGTGATTTTTTTATGAAGTAACGCCCTCGTTACCTATCTTCCGCTGTCATATATTTTAAGAGGTGTTATAGTGGAGCCTGGGTTACACGTGTTGAAATGATGGCATAAGAAGAAAATATAAAGAACACGGGTATTTTGTAATCAAAATGGCACAAAAAACAAAAAAAGTAAGCGCTAAAAAAGTAAAGCATTTTTGATTTATAGTGTAATGCATCACGTGGGGACTAGTAAAAAAAAGTGTATTTTATAAAAAAGTTTTTTCATATTTTAGTGTAACTTTTTGTTGTGTAAATAATTTTTTCTAATTTCTATTAGAACATTTTACAGATAAATATGTGATATGCCATGTTCCCAATGAAATATAAACGCCCGCTTTATGTTCATTAGCTATATTGTTGCATAAGTTTTTCTTCACTTAGTTTTTTATTTTATTTCTTTAATAAGTAAATTATAATTTGAATCGAGACACACTTAAGTTTGTCAATAGGCCAACCTTGTTTTTTTTTAACTCAATTTCTTATATGTCTGTAAAAAAAATTGCCGCACCCTTTAAAAAAAATTTTCTGTGGCTCCGCCCCTGTCCCCCCCTAGATATGTTTAATCTAAGAAGAAAATTCTTGGTATTACTTAAAGAACTTATCTACCATAAATCTTAAAAATAATATAAGATTTCCTAATACTTGATATAATGCGTAATTCTCAGTCTTGATGGAATCAAAGTCATATACCCCACGTGCAATACAACAATTAAATATAAAGATGCTTAATAAATAAGATGTTCTATACAAAGGAAATATTTGTGTAATTGTATTTTAATAAATCTTGTAGGATTGAGTAAAGCTCATATACTAACTAGGAATTATTCTAGGATCTATAAGTCAAGACTCAAAAGAGCATGAGTTTACAGATCATGATAAAATTCACGTATCTGAATGTTCAGGTAAAGCTGGAAGTTGTCTTTACAAAGCGAACAACCACCGTTTAGCACAATTTTAAACATTACAAAAATTAATATGCTCAATAACAAATGGTCCTTCACCAGAACCCGAAAGTGTAGGATTTCAGCTCAGAGTTGAGAAACGAAAGCGAGAGCATGTGCTAAATTAAATTTTGATTGTTTAACTAAAGAGTAAACAAATCATGATCAGGCAGCGATAGATTATTGGATGACCTATGTAAGTAATTCCTACTTTCAATATTGTAGGGATTTGGTGGAAGATGTCCAAGACTCATTACTCAAAAGCCTACCAACTTGAGATATCTATCAAAGTTAGTATAGTTCTCAAAGGACATAAATTATGAGGATAAGGTTGTCACTGTTCAACCAGTTGACTTAATCTTGTCAAAATCTTTTTTTTTTCATACATACAATATTGGAAGATGGTTCAAAATGATTTTGTGAATCCTTTTATACACACGTAGCTAATTGAATACATCTAACACACAAACAACTTATAACCTAAGTATAGCAATATGACAACTGACGAATTTACGACCAAAGTCAAAATAACTAATTGACTCTTGTTTCCCTCAACAATTGTTAGTATCCGATTAACAACAGTGAGTACTTATCATATCACAAGTTTGGCAGAGTTTAAATATATGCAAAGTCTCAACTGTAAAATAATATAGGGACTAATATTTTTTATTTTCCTTTCTGTGTATAAGTTTTTCTTCAGGTTCAGGAGTTTTAGAGATTATGGCTAGATAGTTTTGGAGGTGGTGATTCTTCCAATAGCTAATTCTTATTTTTTGCGTGTCAAGGCTATAAAATGACCTTTGACCCACCCTTATTGTTGATATCCTGGTCTCATCTTTTTTCTTATATCTCTCGATTCACTCTCTCAAGTTTTGTAAACCTAATTTCTATAAGATCGTCTTGATCTTGTTTCTTGTTTCTTATCATTGTAATAGAACAATTATCATTTAGATAATTGATCCACACCTAAGTAGCAGTGGTGGATTTGGTTATTTGTTTGCTATATGTCACAACCCCAGACGGGGCCTGGACGGAATGAGTGTCCGGGGGCGTGACGTCATAATATACATCACTCAAGATCAAGGGAATACTAATGGATGTTTTGAAAGTCATAACTCGTTGCATTATTTAAAAATAGATAAGTTTTACAAGATTTAAAAGAAATTAAACATTTGTGGAAGCGTAATTAGGTTTTCAAAAGACAACGAGCATGAATGATAATAAAGTCTTGAAAGATGATATCATATTGCACGTAGACTCCACATAGCACATCAGAGAAGTCCAAAGCTAAGCACCTGAAAAACATGCTTAAAACGTCAACATAAAGTTGGTGAATTCATAGGTTTAAGTAAAACATTTGCAAGAATCAAAACGTTTAGTGAACACTGTTTCACTCACAGTGTTATAAAAAGTATTTAGTAATTGGAAATGTTCAACCAAAGTAGTGTAAACCACAAGATTTCAAAAGCACATGTAACTATTATAACAAATACAATATCATAGGAAAAGGTAATTTACTTGTTCGCTATAGCCTCAAGACACCGAAGCTAATTTAGTGACACGCACGCAATAGCTAGATAAATGAGTTCTGCCCTACCGTGTCTGACGAAGACACCACAAGAGAGATTTGAAAGATATATATTATATGTTTATATCAGATCCCCGTGATTATGTTGACGCACATACCTAGGGATATGGATAATTATTCCCATCTATCTATTTATAACAATTCACTCTTACTAAGACAATCCAATTGTTATACAAACCATACTTAACACGGTTCATATAGTATCAGGCAGAGAGCGGTCTAATCACATTACTCATGCAACACGTAAACAAGAGATGATTAACTGAAAACACTTGTGTCCAAATGAAGAAATAACTATTGTATTCATAAATAGCTTTTAAACTACTTAAATCCATAAGTAGAAGAGTGTGATAACTATCAATGTAACCGAGTTTGTAAACGAGCCATGTTTCTCACCCAAAAGATGTAAAGTAAAACAATAGGGGGTAAAATTGTGGGGCTATAAACTTACCTCCAAGATTGTAGTAACAATTCGCATAAACACGTATACACATTAGGCACAACACAACGGAAATCGGAACGGTTCCACCAAGAAGTTGCGGTTTTATTTAACGGCTAAGTCCCACTAGTTTAGGATGATGAATTGGGGTTTTTCAATGGATGAGTACATCAACGCGACACGTTGATAAAGGATTTGGGTTTCAAGTTGTAAGAGTTTGGTGGTTGGTTATAAAATAAATTAAAAAGTAAACGCAAAGTATGTAATATATTCCGTATATATTACATATGAAAAATGAACAAGTGTATAATTTGTATTGTGAAGTATATAACAAATACAAACAATCAAAAGAATAATTCGGAGTGCATATAATACACGGCGTGTATTATATATAAGAAAAATGACGAGAAAAATAAAAAAGTTAAAGTATATAATACTTTGCAAGTATTATATAAGAAACGTGAGAGAATAATTGGAACAAAATTATTTGACACGTGTTCGGAAATCACCAATTTAAATTAATAAAAGTTCTTACACAAAAGTAAACGTACGTTTAAAGTTACGAATTATATAAATGATGTTTTTAAAGTTTTTACAAAGTTATGATTTTATCTTCTAGTCGGGAATTATAAAATAATATTTTATAATTAAATATTTTGCTACGCATTTTAACTAAACTAGTTGTCTCATTTGTAAAAGTATAGTTTTTGTTTATTTACCGGTTTATCATATAATTATAAATAGAATATCTCAAGACTATAATTTAATCTTTTTTATCGAGTTTCCAAGATAATAGAAGTTTTAAGTGAAAAATACTACGTATAAAAATTTATAGAAATTTCAACATGACCTATTCGTTTATACGACGTTTTCCATTTTTACAAAACTCAACGCTTTCCACTTTAATCAATCCATGTTGCAAAATACTCGCGTGTTGCAATTAGTATCTAGACGGGATCAAACAACTAACAAAATAAGCAAAACCAAACACACCCCTTATGGGGCTGCTGTACCAAACGCACCCTTTGGGGCGGTTAAACAGCGAACCAAACGCTCCTTTGGTGCTGTTACACAGTGAAACAAACACCCTTATAAGGGTCGCATATCCAAACGTCCCCGCTGGGCTGATAACCACAGAAACAAACACCATATATGGGCTGTTAAATCGCAAAAACAAACACCCCTTTGGGCGTGTATACTAGCCAAAATAAAAGAAGCAAAAGAACAACCACATCAAGAGAAAGAGATATAACAAATATAAGCTTAAGCAAACAAAACATCCATGCTCAAAAAATATGGGGGCGAAGTGGTGGTGGTTTCGGTGAGGTGGTCGACGGCTGCTGCTGTGGTGGTGGGGATGGTAGTGGTGGAGTGCGTCGGTGGTGGAGGTGATGGTGACGTGTAGCGGCTGTGGTGCTTGGTGGCGATGATAACGGGGGTGATGTCGTTGCGTTCAAAATAATTTTTCCACGAAAAGTGAGTATTTACACGACTATTATTTTATAATGTTTTTATAAAATATATTTAAAATGATTATTATTTATTTGGAAGCCATTGGGTGTCACGGGTAAGCTTTGTCCGTAAAACTAAAACTTTGCTCGAATGTTCGCGTCTTTAATAAGCATTCTTAAATAAAATGTTAAATAATTTATTAAACATTCTTATTAAATAAATTGTGATAATTAAATATAATTTAATTATTTCCGCGTCGGTATGCGTTGTGCGCAGTTTTTCACAATTTGCGAGATATCTTCTCGTTTTCATTTCAAATAAGTTTGAAAAATAAATTTGTAAGTGAGAGATATATAATAATAAATATGATTTATTATTTAAATACGTTTTGAAAAAATTGCCGGTTACACGGTAATCGTTTTTATGTGACAGTAAAAGGTCAAAAAGTTTAAAAGTCAAGTCGGACCCAAAAAGTCAAAGGGTAAAATAGTCATTTAAAGTTCTGAAAATTGCCGGTTGTTACACTATAACTGATTGAGATCAGTCTTGTAGTTTTTTGTTAATCAATTGAGATTTGAGTTTAATAAAGTGATCAGATTAGATTTTTCTACATGTAAGACGATTCAAAACACCTTTTCGGGGGGTCGAGATTGATCAAACCATATAAGATAAGACATGGTTTTAGTGAGAGAAAGTAGAGAGAGAGTGGAGAAAATACTATGTGTTTATTAGCTTGAGAATGAGAAAGATATACAAATGATTTTACCAAAACCCCTCATGGAGAGCCATGAGGGTTATTTATACTAGAAAGAAAAATCAAACTATTCCTAGTTTACATAAATAACCTTTGCATGATACGTAGTGTCCAAGTCTAGTACAATTCACGTGTAAGAAGCCAGCTTTACAAAATAGTAAGGCTAACAATCTCCCTCTAAGATGGTGTCACATGTGAATTGGTTATAATGTTTCCTACAAGCAAAAATAAAGTAAAATGATAAGAATGAAGTCCAGTATTCTTTAAGATTGTCTTTAATGACCTTGATCTACTAGAATACTTCAGCTTTATTTCTTCAGCTTGTAGACGAACATACAGTAATCATACTGCAGAGGATGACATAGAGGTTTTCTCTACCGAAGATCCCGGTCTTGATTGGATTTCTGCTCATAACTTCCCGACACGTCTTCAAAAGCTTTCTTCAAACACTTTTGGTCATCTCGAAGTTTCTGAATCAGTTGCATGTCTTGAAAAAGATTCATTTTCTTGCACTTCTGTTCATGTTAAAGTTTTCCAAAATCTGCTTCTCATTTGCCATCCTTGAAGTTCTCTTATCCGAATACTTCGGCTTTGATATGAATTATGCTCTGAACTTCTTGTGCAATATCTTTTTCTTCAGTTGCCTCCCAAACAGACACCCCTGAGACTGATAAGAATGAATACACTAGTCTTCTCAAAGACCTCCTTTCTCATTTAGGATACTCTGTGGGAAGGGACGATATCATCAATATCGACTCACTTAGGAAGCATCCCAGTCTTTAGAATTCAACCCAATACCTAAAGTACATACTTTATCCCTTTTGCGAAGTCGAAACCGTAGCACCAAAATCAATTAAGACCCGAAAATGCACTTTTCTCCCTCTAGGAAAGTGCTGATATAAATTGCTACACCAAAGTCAACTAAGTCCCTAGTGTAAGAAATTTATCCCTCTATGTAGTCGAAATGGTAACATCAAAATGGTAACATAAAAAATCAACTAAGTATCGGATGTACACATTTCTCCTTCCAAGATGATGACTAACTAAGGAATCATCCTACACATGTGTACATCGTATATCAACTGGAACTGCTTACTTAGCTTCATATACTCGTGATTGCATAAGCAATACTCTGTGAGAAGATGTCGGAAAGTACTCTCTTAAACAATTCTCTCTTGATCAAACTAGTCTAAATCCCCTTATCTATTCTGTCGGCTAATACTGATGACCACTGATGGAGATAACTCGATGAAACAAACCCGAGAATGAAGCAAAATACCAGACTTATGAATTAATCTTGTACTATCCGTGTGACGAAGAACGGTGCAGAGGCAAATCTCTAAGTACCATATACCCAAACCCAAGAGTATATAAAAAATACAACACCTCTGGAAAACTCCTCAACTACGTGAGACACTGAGTACTACAATGTAACTCCTTAAAGTGATAGCTATAACCCGTGAGTACTACAATGTAACTCCTTACATCAGGTATAACTAGATAAATCAAGTCTTCATCACAAACCGTATATGCCCGAACAAGTCATCTTCGTTGTGGAGAAAAGAAAAAAATCAAAGACGAGATAAGTACACTCCCCGTGAAAGCCTACTACAATCCCAAATAAGTAACATCGGACAAGAACCCCGTAGTCATTAAAATTCAATAATAGCCATTAAGAGTGAAGGTGAATTTTGATAAGGATCGTTTTAGTGTAATGTATTGTGTTTGTTGTGTTGTTGTTCGTGATTTTTGATGTGTTATGATCGTTAACGAATACACGGCTCAAAAAAATATACCATAATAACGACCCATCCAAGTAATAAAACCCGGTCATTTATACTTTACCCGAGAAGAGAATGTTTTACTACCCGGCTCATTCATCATGCCGGTACTATGTAACATTTCTCATTTTCGTGTCATTGTACGACATTTATTATCCGTCACTATTTATTTTAGTCCGATACGTGTTTACTTTTAATAATTACTTTTAAGTTTAATTGCGTAGACTAGAAATAATCAATTAATGTAAACGGTCGTCAAATAAATTAAGGGTTGCATCAACCAAGTAGCAAATTATTATTAAGAAGATAATTATGTACTTTGCGTATTTTATTTTTATTGGTCACGTAAAAGGTCTACGTTTCACAATAAAATACATTTGGACATACCCCGGAAATACCTAGACTTACCTAGACTCAAACCAATACCCACTTTTAAAACCTTAACACAAAAATTAAATCAATTCTTGTGTTAAATACCTACTAGAGCCGAATTATGGGACAAGAATAACTAGAAAATCCTTAAATTTTACACTAAGTACAATGTACATCTAGGTTTTAATTAAGATTTGTACAACATGTCTCTAGTTAGCTAATACATATGGGTTAAAGATCACTTTGGATCCTTCATTCCCTATGAAAACCCAAGGCATACATATGTACACACAAATCACCTAGAAATCTTCCATGATATTGCTAAGTACATGTACAAACTCCCATTAATTAATGTTAGTCCTAAATGTCCCCCACTAATCTATTACACAATGGCTAATAACCATTTGGCTTCTCTTTTCCTTTGTATAACCGGCTAAACACAAGACACCCACACAAATCATAAGATTTTAAGTATCTAAGCATATCTTGTACATATATCTTGTAATTAAGAATAGTACCTTGTGGTTTTAACAAAACTATGTGTGATTAACCAAAACCACAAAACCACTAGTAGATAGGGCACGGTTTGGTTGGTTTTAGGACTAGGAATATGTAACTAGACATTTTGCCTATAAATACTCATGTATACTTACCACTTTACACTCTTGAAAACTCACATACACCCTAAACACTCTCAAACAACTACACACATATTTATTTCTTGTGTTCGAGCTTCAAACCACAAACAAACACCTCCCTTGATCTCATTCGAACCCACAAACATTTCTAGTTGTCATACAAGTTTATAAAAAGGTTTACACGAGCTAGGGTTGGGTATTTACAAAGCTTTGAAGCTTAGGGTTTGGTTATTGATCGTGTTTTACACACGTGGGTTGGAGGGTAACATCTTCCACAAAAATATGTAAATTTAGGCATGGTTTCTCTTTCTTAAAATGACATAAACCGCAGTGAGAAACCCCTGTATACACATAAACCGCAGAACAATGTAAAACATAAACCGCAGTGAATTTTTTTTGCATAAACCGCAGTCTGCATAACTTATTACGTAGCCTTCTTAGCATAAACCGCAGTCTTCAAAAAACCCAGAAATATGCTTCAAAAATAATCTTTTGAGCACATAAAAAGCTATGGAATAAGCCATAGAATAAGCTGTTAAACCCCCCAACAACCCCACGAATCTCCTAAACTCGAACCACTCCCAAATAATCTGTAAAAAACTAGAAATGAAGAAAGGACCCATAACTGGCTTTTGGTAAGGTTTTGAAATAAAGGAACCCAAAAAAAACTCATCAATAAGCAAGAAAGAAACTGTTACAAACAGAATCACATAACAATACACAAAAAAACAATTATGTGGCTTTTCCCATAAAATAAGCCTACGAAAATAAGCTGTTATAAGCTGAAACATGTAGTGCATCAACACCGCACGATCCAAACATCCTTGGTTAGCTCTTGATACCACTTGTAGGACTCGTGAACGCCTTTTTGGGGGGATGGGGTTGATCAAAATAACATAGATATGACATGGTTTTAGTAAGAGAAAGTAGAGAGAGGGTGGAGAAAATACTATGTGTTTATAGATTAGAATGAGAAAGATACACAAATGATTTTACCAACACCCCTCATGGAGAGCCATGAGGGGTATTTATACTAGAAAGAAAAAGCAAACTATTCCTAGTTTACATAAATAACCCTTGCGTGATACGTAGTGTCCAAGTCTAGTCCAATTCACGTGTAAGACGACAACTTTACAAAATAGTAAGGCTAACACTACATGGTATCAAAGCCAGGTTGCTCTGAAATTGATTTCTAAAAAATAGGTTTTGATTAAAATTTAGGGTTTTTTAAAATTAATTATTTTTTTCTTATAATTAAAGAGGTTGTCGTTATAGATCTGTGACTTATTTTACAGTTCTATATTTTTTGCAAAACGCCTAATTTCTAAAAAAATTAGGGTCTTGTATTTTTAGGGGTTTTTCTCTCTGGTGATTCTGGTGTTGATTAAGATTATTTAATCAACATAATTAGGGTTTGTGATTGATCTTGGAAGTTCTTAGCTGGCTAACCTAATTTTTAGAAATTAGGGTTTTGGATCTTGGTTTTTTGGGTTATTGGTATGTTGCTGTTAATCTGCTATTTCTCTTGACTAAGTGAATCAAAAGAATAGTCGGTTTGGTTTCCGTTGCTTATTCTTTATAGCTCTGTAACACCTCTCTACTCTCTCTCTTTAATTTGTGTTCTTTATTTCTTGCATTAGATTGCTAGAAGATAGGTAGAGGCATTATTGTGAAGTTGATTGATTGATGGGGAGTTATTTGAGTTGTTATTATTGTTTATTTCTGTTGTGTCTGTCAGCCCTTGATCTGTCACCTTGAGTGGTATGAAAGCCTGGGTACTTCCTTCTTCTCTTGTCTCTGATTGTTTTTTGTTTATTTGTAATCATGTCTGTTCATGCAAATTCTGATGATGGATTTGTTAAAGATTTTGTTGATGTTCCAGTTACTTTGATAAGTAGACTAGACATAAGTGAAATTATGCATTACACCCTAATGATTCTACTGCTATAACTGTTGTGTCTATAAAACTAAAAATAACTGAAAATTATCAAGTATGGTCTTGTGTTATGCTTTTGGCCTTAGAGGAAAAGAATAAAACTGGTTTTATAGATAGGACTTGTAGAAGATCTAATACTGATGAGGTTCTTGGGAGACAATGGGATAGGGTTAATGATGTGGTTTTGGCTTGGATTTTAAACTCTATTTAAGAGGAACTTTTTATGGGTCAAATTTTTTCAAAAAGGGCTAAAAACATGTTTGGGAAGAATTAAAAAAATTATGATAAAGTGGATGGTTCTATTACTATTGGTTTGCATCATAAAATACATACTCTAAAACAGAATGGATCATCTATTGCGGATTATTATCTAAGTAAAATGCTTTGTGAAAACAATTTGATGCTATGATTGAGTTGCCTAAATGTACTTGTCATGATGCTGATGATTTTAAGAAACATAATCAATTAATGAAACTAATGCAGTTTTTGGTGGGTCTTGGTGATTCTTATATGTAAATAAGAATTTTTATTCTCTCTAGATAAGCATTGCTTGATGTTAGAAGTGCTTATGCTACCATTTCTAGTGAGGAATCTCACAGAGTTGCTTCTGGTAGCATTGTTGGTTCCTCTCAAAGGAATCAGGCTTCTGCTTTTGTTTCTAATGTGCCTAATAGAGGAAGTTTTTAAAGAAATCAGTCTTCTAACAATGGACCCAAACCAAATAATGTGAACAATAATAGACAAAATGGGGGGTTTTGGGTTGGTTTGTGAGAATTGCGGTTTTAATGGTCATACTATTGATAGATGTTTTAAGATCATTGGTTACCTTGCTGATTTTGGAAAAAAGAAACAAGGGCAGAATGTTAAAGGGAAAAATATTTTAAATAATAATTCAGTTGGGTCTAGTTTATCTTCTGAGTTTACTGATGAACAAATGGCTACTCTTATCTCTCTCATCAAAGATAACAAAGTTGGAAAGAATGTACAGGCCAATATGGCGGGTACTTATATGAATAACAGTAAAGTTTTTAATGAAAACTTTAATAAGTTTTTTGTTTCGACACTGATATTCAATCAAAAATGATTTCTGATGGTAAAATTGTTGATTATGGGGCTAATCAACATATGCCAAACACTGATAGGGAATTAGATAATGTGTATGATATTTCACATCTTAAAATAAAAGTAGGTCATCCCAATAGGACATAGGCTTTTATTTCTATGATTGGAAATCTCAGATTACCTAATGGTCTAGTTCTGTTTGATGTGTTGGTTATTCCAGAATATTGTGTTACTCTTATATCTGTTCATTTACTTGCTAAAGACAATAAGATTTTTGTTGCCTTTGATAAGAGTAGGTGTTATTTCTTGAATCAAGATTTGTATGAAAAATTAGGTGTTATTTCTTGAATCAAGATTTGTATGAAAAATGTTTAGGGATTGGTAACCAGTGTGGTGGATTATACTACTTTAATAGTCAAGGTATTAACAATAATGGGTGTAATTCTGTAACACCCCCAAATTTGAATAGCAGCGGAAGGTAACCGGGGGTGCTACTTCATAGCACATAGTACAAGTTATAGAAAACGACCTCTAAATGAGACGTTTTAATAAAAAGTTACACATTCGATATATATAAATAAACCATCAGAGTTTATAAATACAAGGACCCAACGGTTTACATAAAACATAAACGTTTTGGAGAAAAGTTATCGAATGGTAAAATATGCAAGTCTTCAAAATATCCGTGCGATTCCCATCCGAGAAATGTTTACCTTAATGACCTTTGATAAAACATGCTAAAAATGGTCAACAATAATGTTGAGTGAAATTCATAGGTTTTATAATTAAAACACCACAAGATTTTAAGTAATAGTAGACTAATGAAACACATTCAGAAGTCGAAAACAGTTATTATTGCCCTAAGCTCATGACACCGAACCTTAACAATATGCAAATCTTAACTAGATTTGTGCCCCGAAGTTAGGTGTTCTGCCAAAACACTCATGTAATACCTCAAATGTTAAATGCGTCCGTTTGACATGGTATTAGTTGTTGCATACCCGGACGGGGATTGTCAGTCTCAATAGATCTATTTACAGCATTCACGTTTACTTTACTAAAGCAATTAACGGCTCATGATATAAGGGACTTATTGGCAGTAGTGGTACTTAGGAAATAATATATCAGGCATAGCATACAGTTTAAGTACTTACGTCCAAACGTCAAAATAGCATGTATCTCCCCGTGGAGTTTATAAAACATTTAATAAATAAAAGTGGGCCTATGGACGCACTTTAACGATTAAACATGGGTATAAGAATGAGCACACCAAGTATCTCTAAAAGTAACCCTCGAATGTAAATCTCACTAGACGCAACCTAATACAAGTAAAAATACTTATATATGAAAAAAAATCTAAATGATATGCTCGGGCAAAAAGAAAATGACAACTAGTTAGGTCACTCATTTTAAAGATATAATATATTTTAGATGTTAATTGTGTATTATTTATAATCGGATGTCCATGTTAACATATACTTTTAGATTGGTCATAACATTTGAGACATACATCTTATAAACATAATTACATTAACGACAAAATAATTAGACTAATATTTTGGACTAGTTTTGAAGAGCATAAAATGGACAGGGGCCAAAAGTGTTATTTAAAAATTCTATAATATTGATTTGTAAATAGCTTTATAAATCAGAGACTAAAATGTAAATATAAAAAATAAATTATACTCAATCCCACGTGATGTATGCCATCTTTCTTTCTTTTCTTTTTGAAAAGGTTACTTTGTCTTCATAATTTTTGTTCTAGTCTATCAAGGACACCAACAGTAACTCAAGTACTTACTCACATGTAGTATACGGATGATACTGATATCGAGTGTAGTCATTTTCTTTTAGTATTATAACTCATTTATTTATATAAATCTACCATTTAGTCATCTTCTCCAAATATTGCTTATCACTAGAACCCATTTCTAACGAAGATGTTCACAACTCACAAGATGTTAAAATGATAAAGAACCATATTTTACCTTATTGACGTAGTAAACAGAGAGAGAAACTTAGTCGTCGGAAATAATGGAGAACTCGGCGGAAAATGGTAAAACACAACTCGACCACGAACACGAACACTACCTTGTACGTAACTAAATTTATGACCCGAAAAGGAACCTAAACCCAACACGACGTTTCAAATCTTGAAAATTCGACGTAAACCCAAAACCATGCTTTGTCACGAACTCGAGCACGAACACTAACTCAAATGAATACGAATAATAACAAGTTAAATCTTCCCGAGACATGAACCAGTACATGAACTCAAATCCGCGGCTAACGAACAAGAAACTCTTAACAAAACGTGTAAGTTTATTGCGCTAACTTCTTATTTTGCTTCTTTAACAAATAGGTAGCCTTCTCTACATGATGACTTCTCCTGCTCCATCTTCCTAATATGTAAAATCACTTCTTTTAAACGCTTAGCATACCACCCAACTACTACTAGCTTGCTTGTTTATGCACACTCTCCTAAACTCACCATCACAATTATTTTAAACTCTCCATCATCCAAGAAGCAGTTTCAACACAAAACAAGCCATGCCTATTTAAAATGAAATGAAAAGTAGCAAAATAAAATGGCCCAAGTAAGAAGGAGTTCCATCGTTAGAAATCCCATAAGAATCGTTAACTTTTGTTGGAACATGAGTGCAACCTATCACATTGGTTGTTGGAGTGATGGATTGGAGTAGCGGACAAAGAGTTTCTTTGTGTTTATGTGTTGTTTTTTTTATAGATATTAGATATTAAGATTTGTGTTACTTATCTTAAGACGTATGTGTACTCATCAAGGTGAAAGGGTTTATTACCTTTTACACATGTATGACAATGCCCCATGCGATGGACTAAATAACTAAGAGAAATAAATAAAAATTAGTGTAGTATAAGGTTATATTTTGCCAATACCAATATATATCATATATTTAGCTGTGGTAAACCGGTAAACATGATATAAATTTTGTTTTCTAAATGGAACACAACATGTGTTTGTATACAAAAGGCTAATGGTGCAAAGGTGGTGCATACTTGAGCTAAAAAAAGGCAAAACGTGCAAAGTTTATGTAAACACGAAAAATAAAAGTACGACATAAAAATATATATATAAAATGATTAAAGTACATAAAACATGTAGACTAAACGTAGTCTAGAGTCGGGTTCATATTTAATGTACGTTATATAACATACGCGTAATAACATATCCGGTTACCCGTAAAAGTAAAACTTTATGCAAAAATTAAAATAAATAGTAAAACTATGAGGTAAATTAATGACCCAAAAATTATGAATTGCTACAGTCTACCCCCGTTAAGGGAACTCTGCCCTCAGAGTTCAATTTGCTTTATTCGATGACGATGTGTTTGAGAAAAGATAAGGGTAGCAACAAATATTGAATAAATAATGGTTATTACCTAAAATGTCTGCAATGTGCGTGTAGTTACGGATTAGTTGTTATGAAAATCCTTAATGAAATAATTGAATATATGTATTGATGAGAAGGAAAACGAAAACGAAGTATTAATAAGTCGTACCGATGAATCAAAGAAGCATATATCAAGTAACACTAATCAATGTTACCAATAACCAATGAGAACGGACGAATCAAGAAAAAGTACTAATCTCTAAAAGAAGTAGATGCCAATGCAAAGAGGTTATAATGAGTATAATAATTTACGAACAAGAAATTCTAAAAAGGAGAGATTAAATAATTTTATGAACAAAGCAACATACGACCATTAATCAATGCAACTAAAGAAATCAATAGATTATAAAAAAGGGATGATCATAGCATTGCAAGGGAAATCAATGAGATTATATGACGAAACAACTAAAGATATTATGAGCATAAAAAATACGAACATGTCAACGACTTAAGAGAGCACATAAAAGAACATCCGTACAGGTGTAATGACAATCACAAGAATAAATAAGGATTGATCCGTACAAACAAATTACGAATCAATGAAGTATAGAGAATCATCTGTACGAAAAATCTAGCAAACGAAAGAATCAATTGATCATAATAGTAGAGAGAAATAAGTATTAAGGATATCCGTACAAACATAGTAAAAGGAAATGAACGTAAAGAATTATTTGATCAACAAAATGAACGTAAAGAGTCCTTTGTTTTATTAGATTACGAACCAAAAGACTATAGAGTAATTATGTTATAAATATCTGAAAACAATACTTAATCACTTATATTTAGTTTTCAGGAAAAATGCGAGCATCGGAGCAAAAGACACGGGATTTGGACGTGGAATTTAAGAAATTTAAGGCCTAGGGCTTTTACGGCGTAACCTCCCCACGGCCCCCCCCCCTACCCCACCCCCCTGCCCCTACCATCCCCCCCCCCCCCCCCCCACCCCAGCATCCTACCCCACAAGAAATAAGTTGCTTCAGTGGTATACGAGTAACAACTCCATCACCTTTACGCCGTAACATGTACATTGAAGAAGGATTGCATATCCTAGTCAGCGTTACGACGTAACCATGGCGATACGGTTACGCTGTAACACAAATTAAGACCGGAGGATTGGAAACCACATCAGCATGGTTACAGCGTAACGTATACATAAATGTTATGTCGTAACATATTCGATACTTGTAAATAGAGCCATCATTCGGCACTATCAGCATCATCATCCCCCCCCCCCTCCCCCCCCCCACTTCCAACCCCTAGTATATCCTGCTCGATGTCCCACACCCCCACCCCCGCCCCCCCCTCCCCCCTGCCCCCCCCCCCCCCCCTCCGCCCCCCCCCAGCCCTCCCCCCCCTCCCCACCCACGCACCAGTCCCCCCTCCACCAGGGCATGCCCCCCCGCACACCTCACTATTCCCCCCCCGGGAGAAGTTACTTTATCTATTTTTGTATTTAATCGTTCAAAAATGCATACTGTAAGTGTGACGTGGATATAAAACCACCTTTTTTCGGGGGGACGGGGATGATCAAAGAACACAAGATATGTCATGGGTGTTTCTAGTGAGAGAAAGTAAAGAGAGGGTGAGATGAACTATGTGTTTTATTAGAGAGAGAAAGAAAAACAGGAAATGAACATCCACCAACCCCCATAGAGAGATATAGGTGTATTTATAACCTATACTAAAGCAAACTATACCTCATTTACAATAATAGTCCCTGTATTTAGCACTAGGTCTATAGCTAGTCTAATTCACGTGTAAAACGCTAGCTTCACTAAAAAGTAAGGCTAACAATCTTTCTCCAAGATAGTGTCACACGTGAATTGGTTACAATGTTTTCTACAAGCAAAAATAAAGTAAATTGATAAGAATTATCAACACGATAACAATGAAGTCCAGTATTCCTTGAGATTGTCTTCAGCGACCTTGATCTTCTTGAATACTCCAGCTATATTTCTTCAGCTTGTAGACGAACACACTATAATCATACTGTTAAGGATGACTTAGAAGTTTTCTCTGCCACCGGCTTTGATTTGGATTTCTGCTCATAACTTCTTGACATGTCTTCAAAAACTTTCTTTAGACCCTTCTGGTCATATCGAAGTTTTTGAATAAGCTGCATATCTTGAAAACTTCATTTTCTTGCACTTCTGGTCATGTCGAAGTTTTTCTAGAATCTGCTTTTCACTTGTCATCCTTGAAGTTCCCTTATCCGAATGCTTCGGCTTTGATATGAATTATGTTTTGAACTTCTTTTGCAGTATCTAGTTCAGTTTTTACTCCCTCTCAACTGGTAGGCTCTTTTTTCTTCAGCTCCCTCCCAAACAGACATCCTTGAGACTGATAAGAATCGATGCACTAGTCTTGAGTCATACAACCTCCTCCAGCTCGGCTCAAAGACCTACCTTCCACCTTTAGGATACTAAAGTGGGATGGATGATATCATCCAACACGTCTACACTTTAGGAAGCATTCATCTTGTTGCGAATCAGCCCAACAGTAAACAACATTTTATCCCCCTTTTCTGAAGGTCAAAACCGTAGCACCAAAAATTAATTAAAGACCCGAGAAATGCACTTTTCTCCTTAGGCAAAGTGCGATATGAAATTGGCGCATCACCAAAGTCAATAAGTCCCGGAGTTGTAACGCAATTTTATCCCTCTATGTATTCGAAATGGTAAACTTCAAGTCTCACTAAAGGTCCCGGATAGTGCACATCTTCTCCCGCCAGGATGATGAACCAACAGGTGCAAGTCAGCCATAAACACATGTTACATCTTTTCCCAACCATGAGAACTACTTACCTTAGCTTCATAACCTGTAATTCAACCTAACAATAGTCTCATGCAGAAAATGTCAATCAACTCTTTTCTAACAAATACTCTTTGATCAAGCCCAATCCAGAATCCCTTATCATATCATGTAGGCAAACTACCGAGAACTACTACTGATAGCGACAACTCGATGAGACAAAACAAACCCGAAATGAAGCAAAATCCTACCGCGTGCCTTAAATCTTGACTAATCCGTGATTGAAGATACGTGACAACCCCTATACACCCTACATTCCCAAAGACCTAATAATACTATGAACCCCTGAAATCTCCTCAAACTACGTAGACCATTGAGACTACAAATTGTAATCTTTTCTCAAGTGATAGTTACTTTCTTTGTGGATGTATAATAAGAGACGAACACAAAAGCAACTTAGATATCACACAGGTCATTCACTCAAAACCGTGATATGCCCGAACAATCCCTTCGTGAGGAGGTAGAAGAACCGCAAACGAAATAAGTACCCCTCCCCCCGTGAAATACAACTGTACAAATCCCAAATAAGTAACATCGTACAAAAACCTCGTAGTCATTAAAGTTCAATAATAGCCATTAAGAGTGAAGGTGAATTTTGATAAGGATCGTTTTTAGTGTAATGTATTGTGTTTGTTGTGTTGTTGTTCGTGATTTTTTTGAATGATGTGTTTAGATTGTTACCGGATATCGGGCTCAATAAATTAACTTAAGCACGACCCGTCCAAGTAATAAAACTCGGTCACTTAGACATTACCCGACATAATATTGTTTTAAAACTCGGCCTATCCATTAATACAAGGACTAATCCATCAACACAAAGCCCAAAATAAATAAGCTATAAGCAATTTCGGGCCCAACATAACCCAGTTAAACTCATCCCATATTATAATGAATACAACTCTCACCGGCCCAACATTGATTGTTACTCGAAATCCAGCCCAAGTCCTTATTTGTTAACCAAATCCATATTTACCACTATTTTAATATTAAATTTCCGAATGCTAGGCCCATTTCATATAGGAGCAAATATCAGCCCAACATCATCTAATTATACATTCAGCAGCCCACGGTATTAATTCTAAAAGAGCGGCCCAACTTGATTGTTAAGACATAGCCCAAAAGAAATACTCATACTCAGACCATTAAATTAGATAAATATCAATCCCACGCTCATTTTATTTACGGTATTATCATAACCCTAATCCCATTAAGAATGCAGCCACCAAACTTAGAGCACCACTACACATTTCTTCCATCATAATTCTTTCTTTCTACCATAATCAGTCAACCAAATCATTCATCCATTTCTCACAAAGACATAGTTGGCTTCAAGGCCTTGTATCAACCAAGGTCTACGATAGGTTCATTTTTGCTTTGTCTTTGCGATTTCCAACGAAACAAGGAATGAATATAACATTGTTGTTATCATTCTTTCTTTACTTTCGGATATGAAAAGAAAGTGTTTGACTTTTTATAGATCTATGATGATATTTGTTTTGTGTTATTCATCTTTAAAAGTCAAGGGGTCATTTGCTAAACACAAAATAATGAATCCTGAGATTAATTTTTCATTAAGTTTCAAGTCATAGAGAGGTGGAAGAGGATGGAGTTGTGGGATGATTATTGTAACGAAGGGAAAAGGATAGATTGTGGATGTGATTTGTGATTGTGGTGTTGATTGTTGTTGATGTTGATTGTTGATTTGGTTTGAATATATCGAGTATGTCCATCTACTTCTTCATTTCTGTTTATTATTTTTTGTTGACTTTGACTCGGTCAAACTTGGTGACAGACTCAGTTGAGTTGACCCGGGTCAACTCGGTAAATACCGAGTTGACTCGGTTTAGGTTGAGGGTGTACACAAACCGCTGTCATAGCAGTCATAGCAAACCGCTGGCACTAAAATTAGGCAAACCACCGTTGACTTTTCAAACAGGCAGCGGTTTGTTTAGATTGACCATGAAAAGAGTAAACCGCTGCGAACCTAAAATCAAACTGCTACGTACATAGCCAAACCGCTATGTAGTGGTTTATACCAAACCGCTGCCTAATTTTTCAAACCGTTGACAAATTTAGGACCAGAGTCAAACCACTGTCAGGTACTATTGTTTTGTTTTCTAGCTCAAAGAAGACTAACAAACAAAAAGAAGTACAATTCTTGTCCAAACCTTTTATAAAGTGCTGCCAAGAACTTAAGGCTTGAAAATTAAGCTAGCAAACCACCAAGCTTAAAACTATGAATAAGCTTTAAATAAGCCAAGACCAATGAAAGTCGTGAGCTTATGAAGCTTTAAATAAGCTAAAGAATAAGCTGTACAACCCTAACAACAACAAAATCTGTTTAAACACCAAAATAAGCTTGTAAAAAGCTGGAAAATAAGCTGGGAAAATAAAGGACCATATCTGCCTTTTTGTGAGTTTTGGAAAATAAAAAAGGACAAAAAACTCATAAAAAGGTAGAAAAAACTGTTATAAAATAGTTTCATGCAACAACACAAAAAAAACAAATTCGTGGCTTTTTTTCCAGAAATAAGACCAAGAAAATAAGCTTAAATAAGCTATAAAAAGCTTATCAGCCCCGAACAAACACAAACACGGATACAAAACACAACCTGATGCTCTGATACCACATGTGACGTGGACACAAAACCACCTTTTTCGGGGGGACGGGGATGATCAAAGAACACAAGATATGCCATGGGTGTTTCTAGTGAGAGAAAATAAAAAGAGGGTGAGATGAACTATGTGTTTTATTAGAGAGAGAGAAAGAAAAACAAGAAATGAACATCCACCACCCCCCCATGGAGAGACATGGGGGTATTTATAGCATATACTAAAGCTAATTATACCTCGTTTATAATAATAGTCCTTGCATTTAGTAGTTGGTCTATAGCTAGTCCAATTCACGTGTAAAATGCCAGCTTCACTAAAAAGTGAGGCTAACAGTAAGACTAATGGTGATTCAATCCATGATTACTTTCATTTATTCTTGTTGTATTGTTACCATGAGCGGCTAAGCACTTCCAGTGCTTGCCTAGTTATGAATTTACCATTGTTATGTTGAATGTTTCTTGTCTAATTATTGTTTTTTGGATATCTTTTTAGTCTGTAATTGATCCTTGAGTTTTGGTAGTGTTGAGTGTGGTTTGGATCCTGTTAGTTATATTATTTGGCGGACTAGTTGAACATGGGGTTAACAGGGTACTAGGGTATGTTGGCATCTATCCCTAGTGTAGGAATTTACCAAATTACCGCCTATATCACATTAAACACTTAAAAAGCGCAAGAGCTCTTTCAGAGAGGGTTAATAATCTATCTAGATTATAGACATGTCTTTAGGATGGTTAGGGATTAATCACTACAAGCTTGGATGCCCTGCCCATGTGATCTTAGGGGAATTGGGATCGCATAGTAAGTATAGGACAAACCTCAAATGCAAATTAGGGTCTGTTGATATTAGAACCACTAATAAAACGATAATTAGACATTGCACATGGAATAGACTTCATAGCATTAGTAATGAAATAACTAGGTTAGCACGCCTTTCTCCCTACTGCTTTCAAATCAATTTACTTTTCTACAATTTATTTTTTGTTAAATTTCTAAATCAATCAAAACCATTTTTAAAATGTGACACAATCAAATTAAAACTATTCACACTTAGCTCTTAGGAACGACCTCGGATTTACCAAGTCCTGCACTATAAACGACCAGGTTCTCTGCCCGTTAGTGCTTGAATCGGTAGACGAGTTTTATAAATTTAAAACTTGACAATTATTATTTAAAAGAAAATAAACGCACCAAGTTTTTGGCGCCGCTGCCGGGGAGCTAAAATTAGTTATAATTTGAATTTCTGTATATATTTTATTTTTTGAATTCTTTTGTAAGTATGTTTTGCTAGTTTTTATTGTTAATTTTCAAATATGGAAGATGACGTTGATATCAACACGCTCACCATGAAGCAATACCCGGCTTGGGTCCAATATGACATTAGACCGGGCGTGGTGAAACCCGAAATTGGCAATGACGTCGAATTCGAGATCAATAGCAACTTTATAAGGGAATTAAGACGCAAACTTTTCACAGGTACTGATGATGAAGATGCCCACAAACATGTGCGTAGGGTATTAGAGATCGTGGATCTCTTCTACTTCCCTGGCATCACTCACGATGTTGTTATGCTTAGAGTGTTTCCTATTACACTCAAGGGGCCAGCCTTGAGATGGAAAAACATGCTTTCAGCAGGGTCAATCACTACATGGGATCTTCTTAAGAAAGCATTTATTTAGAGATATTGTCCTCCTTTCAAAAATGCCAAGAAATTAGAGGAAATCCGTAATTTCAAACAAGAGATTGACGAGACATTGTGTCATGCTTGGGAAAGATACAGTGATCTTCTCTACAGATGTCCGCAGCACGATATGAATTGCCAACAAAAGGTTCATATCTTCTACACTGAATTAGACATCCCTACCTGCAGAATGCTAGACTCTAAGGGGTTCATTCCTCTGATGACACCAACTCAAGCCCTCAAATCAATACAAGTCATGACAGACCATTTACATAATTGGTATGATAGAGCATCTACTAGGGAAAGAATCGACGGTAGCTCAGATAACGTTGATGTTGTTCAAGTGAGTTGCAAGACCTGCGAAGGGGTGCACCTAACCAAAGAGTGTCCTCTCGTGAAAGAGGACAAGGCAGTCGAGCAGGGTAAGTATATTGGATCCTCAAAGGAAACCATCATCAAATATTGTGAAGAATCAATTAAAAAGCTAGCCGCTCATGATGAATGGATTTGGAAATTCATTAAAAACACGAACTTGAACTTAAGGGCACTTGACACTACTACAAAGAACCTGCAGGTAAAAGTTGATCAATTAACCCAAATGGTCCTCACTAACGCAAAGGATAGCATCAAGATAAAAACAAAAATGGGTAAGAAAGACATGAAGGAGTTGGTTCCTCGTGACTTGCCTACGCCATTTCTAGGACATTTGCAGGAACAAAAGGGTAACCCTTTCAAAACTCGCGAAACTATTTGTATGATTCAGAAAAAGAAAGCTCAGGAGAAGGAAGGGGACATGGATGACGGTTGGGACATTACAGTCAAGGATGTAAAAGGGCTTAGGCAAATACTCACCCCTACCATACACACTTTGCCTAACCTTGAAATAGTGGTGCAACCATATAGGCCACTAGGTCTAGTCCGTGATGAGGCGAAAGTTATAAGAAAAGAGGAGCAAGATTATGATATTCCTCTACATGATGGTGTGATGCAACCTTTGACCCCTGATACAATCACACCGCCCGATGATGATTATGCAGCACCGACTACTAATCTTATTTTGGATAAGCATTTGAACGAATGTGGAAAGGAGTTGTTTGATATGACCGGGTTAATAAAAATGGTAACTTTATTGAACTATTAAATGGTTTAGCATTAATAGGAGATGCCTTGAGCATGCCTCATAGAGTAAGCCAATTACCAAAACCATCAAACAAAACCGGTAAGACAAGAAGGGAAATGAAATCTCATCAGCGGAATAGTAATCTATCACTTCCTTACCCATTAGCAAATTTACGCTCTCATGGTGTTCACTGCTACTCTCACTCGTACTTGATTTCAAGTGAGGGGAGGAACGCCCTATTACTTGGTAAATAAGGGTGGATCCAAGATCATGACTCAAACAAAAACAAGCGCTTCGTGGGAGGCATCCCATGCTTATCCTTTTATGTAATATAAATCTCTATAATTCAGTTGGTTTTGTATTGTTCTTACTTTGTTTTGCAGGTTCTCTCAGCTAGGAAGAAGAGTTCGAGGACACTTCAACTTGTAGTCATGTGGTAAAAAGGTTTCTGTTTGGGCGTAATTACTCCAGTTATGCTGTAACTAATGTGTTTACGGCGTAACCTTATCCAGGTTTACGCAGTAACTAATGTGTTTATGGCGTAACCTTATCCAGGTTTACGCTGTAACCCTAACTAAACAAAAATCTAAAATTTTGTAACCACATGATTACGGCGTAACCAAATCCTTGATTACGTCGTAATGATGACATCAAATAACGTCTATTTTATAGCATTATTTATCCCATGTTATTAACCCATTTTGTATAATTATTGCAAAGAATTGTTACTTAATCATTTATATTTAAGAATTGCAGTAATTATGGAGTACTTGGTGAATATTAGCAAAAGGCGCGCATTATGGAGCTTAAACAAAGATATTTTGAAGATTACTATTCTGAAGAAAAATACGTCGTATCCATCAAGGAAGATACGGTGTATCCATGCCTACACTCACCAAAGACCACAAAGGAATGAAGCTCAATGCGCCGTATCCAGAGAGACTCAATATGCCGTATTCAAGATATAGTATGTGAATATTCTAAAAGATATCAAACGTGGTCCCTACTCCAAGAAATTCCCAATACGTCGTATCCAACTCATTGGATACGCCGTATTGAACCGACTTCCAGACCTTATAAATAGAAAACTCAAAAATGAGTTTTTAGTGTGCTAAATCATATTCTCAATACCTAAACCACAAAAGTTGATTTTTAGAGGAGAAAAAGAGTAGAAGAGGTCAAGCAACGTTATCAATTCCATAGGAGACATCGTGTAATTCCATATACTTTAGTAATCATTCAGTTTTTGGTATCATTCGTTAACTCGGTTAGTTTACCTTGGCTAAATAATTGCTCTTGTATTTATTATGACGTTTGAAGGCTAATACCTTCCGGTATTAGCCATTATTATGAAGATTTGAATGTTTGGTATTGTTTATCTTGATTTCTTGATTTATCGTTGAATGCTTGTTTATGTTTATCAATTTATACTTGTTTACGTGCTTTCGTATGCGACCTATCATTCAACTGGATCTAGTGATACGGACCAAGTAATCTAGAGTCTGGGATAGCTCTCCATATAGTGATTTATACATCTAGAATCATAGGATCACAAGTATTGTCCTTCTAAATCTGTGTCTAGGATACGCTTCGGGCTTAACTAGTTAATTGGATATTGCCAATGGTTTATTGAACGTGTTGACTAGAAGGTGAACCTAGATAATTCAACAAATAACGTACTGATTCCATTGGATAGTTGGACAAGTGGACTACTAGTGTATAAATTGCCATTAAGCAGTAAGTGGGTAAAGTCTCTATGAGCTAGGGTTTAACAAGATCACCATTGCTTTAATCCCTAAGATAGATTATAATCAGCAAATAAGGATGCTTTATGCGGATGCTTTAATTGTGACAGAATTAATGTGTCTAGGTCTTAGGAAGAAGTCTCGCCTAAGTCTTAAGAATGATATGCCACCTCGAGAGAAGAAATCATTACACTAAATAAATAAACCAACGTTCTAATCGGATTAATAATGGTTAATACAGTTTTCTTATATAAGGCTCGACCGCTCTTTTATCTTCTGTTAATTAGCTTGCGTGGGTTAAAGTGTCTTGAACTGATTGTAGTCACCGACCAACCTGCGCCAGTCTCTCAGGTTGAAAACCCCCTTTTACCTGTTAGAATTAGGTTTAGAACTAACATAGGTTTAGCATAGGTTTGACTTAGATTAGATTTAACATAGATTAGATAACCAAAATATAAATAAATTGAGAGATTTAACCTCGCTTCAAGTGTTCGACACCCTACTTACCACGAATCTACCATTGACCAGGTACACTACCCGTTAAAGTGGCGTTTTTGGTTAAGTCGGCAAAATATAAATTTAAAACTTGAAATATCTTAAATATACACCACACAACGACCCACATCATGTAACATCCTTCTAAAAACCTTAACTAAATTTGAAACATTACAAAACCTTGTACAATTAAATGAACTTTGTGGGTATGTTCTCTGGAAGCTCTTACGAGACTTCATTAATGGGTATTTAACATCATATGGGTCATATGCATTGGGTTGTAGTTGCTTAGAGTGTCATGTTACGAAACATCCATGACTGATGATCGACAATGGGTAATTAACATGGGTCATGGGTCATGTGCATTGGGTTGTAGTGGCTTATAGTGTATTGGAACCCATGCATGACCGGTGATAATGGCTAATTTACATGGGTCATGGGTCATGTGGATTAGGTTATCACTGGTCACATTCATTAATGGGTATTTGACATCATATGGGTCATATTAGGGGTGTTCACTAGGCGGTTCAGTTCGGTTTGTTGCGAGATTTAAGCTATCCGTCACGGGGTGGGTAAATAATTTTACTATCCGAAATCGAACCGTACTACGCAGGTAACCGGACGTGCGGGTACCCGTAGTGAGCGGTTACCGGCGGTTCGAGTCACGGTTAACCGTTTTTGACGTTCAATCGAGTTTAACCGTATAAACAATGTATATGAAATGTCTTTATAGTAAAATTAAATGACATTGAATTTAAAAGTCATATAAAACGTAAGTATTCCGTTACAATAATTGCATTCAAATATTCATATATAACTTATTAACAAAAAATATCACTCGTTGTTTATAGATTGGGATCATATTAATCAATTTTCACACATAGATTTTTACAAATGTTCACATTACGAGCTAAAAAGTCGTTATACAATAAAAGTATTATAACAAGGGTTTAGTTTAAACACTCCTAGGTCATATGCATTGGGTTGTAGCAGCGTATAGTGTTTGTGTGAAACGTATAATTGGTAAAAAAATTACTTAACGAAATTGGAATCACAGGGTTGAGTTTTTTTTTAAATTTTGATTATTATTTTTTTATTAAATTTATGGAAGTTTTAATTTAAATTTTGTAGCTTTTTATAACATTTTTTAATTTCTAAATTCTAAATTTTCTAAAATTTTCAAATTTTTAATTTAAATTTAAATTTTTTAAATTTTGTATTAGAAGATATTGTGTTTAGGGGAGGGTTTATTTTTGTAAAAAAGTATGAGTTAAGGGGTTTAGTTTGTTCTGGTTTTGGAGTGTGCAGGGTTTAGTTTGGGTTATAGTTATGGTAATCAAAAAATTAATATTGAGTTTCTACCACTTGGATCGTCACTTCTCTGAGACCGCGTCTGGATACTGTATGTGCAATGATGGTGGAAACTTGTTCTCCAGTACTTCATTGTGCTATAAATACCATCCCATCTCAATCTTTTCCCAAACCACTTATCTTTTCCCAAACCACTTCAATTTCCTCCCAATATTATTTTTTTAGACAATGGCTGTCGTTAGGTGGTAGAAACAACATTGTAGTCAGACAGGGTCATTGCTGTACTCTGATTGATTATCAGTGGAGAGAGATCGCACGAAGTATCTAAAGATATCATTGGAGCAACATATAGTACCGATCATCGTCGGTTCATTGCGTTATGCGTGATGAATTAGGACCGTAACGAATCCTTATCAGTCTGTCTGAAACGCATTAATTAGGAGTTGGAAGCTTCTTGGTGGGATTTATGAGGAAGTGTTTGACCTTGTGATGGAATTTTCAGGGATGAAGGCGTGATGATCAAGGTATGGTGTGCTAATTTCAATAGGTTGTTTGTTGTTGCTGAGGAGAAGTTTCATGGTAAAAGAGATTGATTTGGGAGAGTTAGAGGCTGAAAGCAATGTATGGTTAATTAGGGCAGGTTGGGGTTTTCTTTTGTTTGTTTGTTTATGTTTTATGGTTGTTAGTCTTTTGGTTAGGGTATTATGTTGTCTTTAGTTGGGTTTATGATTAGTTATTATGGGTTTTATAATGATGATGCTTAACTTGGATAATATTATGTTATGTTTTGGCAGCTCCCTTTGAATGGAAAAGGAAGTTTTGTTTTGGATTTATTGTACATTTTTTTGTTTGTTAATGAGATTTATGTATGGTTATTGAAGCTGGTAGTAATACGTTAGTCATGAGTATATGCGTTTTGGTGCGTTTGATATTGTTGGTGTGCTCTGTCATGATGGCCTTAGTTGTTTTTTGAGGTGGCGTTGTTGAATGCCGGTTTCTGGTTTTTGTTTATTTGAATTGAGTTGTCCCTTGAATGGTGAAGCCTTTGTGTCTTTCTGTTAGTGCTGTTAGATGTGTATGGGTATGGTTTTTGTTTAGCTGTAGTGAATTGTTATTGGATATGGGTTATGGGTTGTGCCGTAGAAACTTGTTACCCCAGGTATAGGTGATAGATTGTTGTGGATTATGGTCGTGTCTCATATTTGGCCATGTAGTCCTTTGCCACATGGTATGTGAGCCCCATGTGATTAATCCCGAATTGCTCGTGAGAATTCCGTTTCTGGTTTTTGGTAGTAGTAACTTGTATCTTATTAACTTTGGAGCCAATTTAAGGATTAATGTCTAGTTGTCATATTTCCAAAAAAATGTTTGAATTTGCTCAAAAAAATTGAAAATTTTAAATTATCATTTAGGAGCACCAAAAAATTGCAGCTAAAATTTAAAAATCACCTAGGAGTTAATTGGCACGTTTTGGTTTCCTGTTATTTCATAATAAACCCTATTTTATCTCTAAAAATCAGGCTTCAACCTAAACAGAACAATAAAATCTTTTCACACCATTAATTACCAAGTTTACTTATTTTCTTTTACACATTCCAATCGAAAGAATCATGAAATCAAGCCATTGATGATCAGGATCCTTTGGGTTATTTTGTATTAATGAAAGAACAATGACAATTTAGCATATCAACAAGAGGGTATTTTGATGAGGGGCATGAGGATGTTGAAAACAAACCATCAATGGGAATGTAGTTAAGAGGGGCATAACCAGGTTATCAAAGTTTCGCATAAAATATGGAAAACCTGATGGAATAAAGCTCAGTGTAACCTTCGATGCGCTTGAATTAGGATATCAGGAAAATACAGAGCATTGTTTCGAGTTTTGTAGGAGGTAACATGGTTCGTGAGTATATAGGTTGTGAGATTTCTATCCTGGAAGAAGGTGATTTCAGAAGCAAGAGAATAAACTCTATGGGATGAAATCACGGTCACATATTATATTTTTGAACCCAGTACTACATAAGTTTATCTCTGCTTTAAATATGTGCAACTAATTAACAACATTTCTTTTTTGTATGTTAATATTTTGCCGCGGATATTGTTGAATGTTTGATCTTGACCAGTCAGAAAAGTGGTTAATGAATGTCTGGTCAACTTCTAAGGAATTACAAGAAGGAAATTGAGACAAACTATACATATTTCCACAAAATACACATTCAAAACTAAATGATAGTACCGGAAATGTTTTGTGGCAATTTTAGAAGCCGAAGAATGGGTCAATTTTGTAAAAGTACAACGGCCACGATGGAATACAAGGTTATTAATTTAGTCATTTTTATTTGAAGGTTCATATATCTTTCATAATTTTGTGGTTTCCATATATATACTTCTTTACTAGCAGGCATTATACTTACTTCTATACGCCTTATGATTTTGTGTTGCACGTGACATCAGCTTGTTGCAGTAAAATGCGCGTTTCCAGTTGTTTATCAGCATACAGATGGGAGAGGTTTGGATACGCACTTGTGAAAGAGAAAATGGTAAGATCACACCATTTTGCATTTTAATTGCGTCCGACTTTTCGTTTATATTGGTTTAACTTACATATGTATGTATTTGATGTTTATAAGATCGAAAAAAAAGAAATTGAACTAGATGAAGAACCCGCGCGTGGTACACTATTGTTGAAAGGAAGGGTAAACAAAGACGGAGAATATCCAGATGATGAGATTATATCAGTGGGAGATAAACTTGTAAGTTTGACTGCAAATTTTATTATTACGTTCATTTTAGTATAATAACCTATTTCCTATATTGTGTGTGCTGAAAGAAACTAATGACAAGATCAAAGAATGAGCCTTAAGGTTTGATCATGGCACTGATGACTGTGCGGGGGGGGGGGGGGGATTACAGTTGTATTAGGTAAGGAAAGGGAGGTTATGCAAGAGGAGTGGATGTGGAGATACATACACGAGTATTTTGATTTCCTCGAAGGCAGAAAGCGTTGATGAAAGAATTTTGTTATTATAAGTCACTTGATAAATGGAGAGACTGCGAACGTCGGAAAAAGAAAACTATTAATAAAGCCATAATTTGTCAACAAAAGATGTCACAGACACGGAGGACATGGTTACTAAACTGAAGAATCAATTGGCTGCACATGGGGGGCAGTCGCAGTCAATGTTAACTCAATTGACACCACCAAATGTAAGACATTTTTTTATGTTGTTAACAATTTCATTTTCTAATTAACACTAACAGCACTAACTTATACACTAAGTCTGTACTAACTAACAGCAGTACTAACTTATACACTAGCAGTATTAACTTCTTCAGCAGCATTAATCTTTCGTGAGCAGTCTTAACCATGAGCTAGTACTAATATATTCACTAGCAGTAGTAAACACTTAGCATATTTTTCTTTGAAGTTCACTAGCAGCATTAAATCAACCAAGCATAATTAACTTCAAATATGAGCAGCAACAATCCAAACAACATCAAGAAGACTTTTAATCCCAAAACTATAGATAGCAGGCACTGATCCTAAATTGATGAGTCTATGCATTTCTTAATTTATATTACATGCGTCTCCGGTGGACATTAATCCTATAAATAGCAGCGCTGTTATGAGCGAGGGTCTTTGTAACAATATTTTTGGATGTGTAATGACGGGGCATTCAGAGTCCTAATGGGCTTGCAAACTTTGGAAAAGGATACAATGGAAACAAGGGTAAGGAAAATGTAAAGTAATAAAACATCCCCCTGTGAAATGTTAAAATCTGTCGATCTAAGGGAAAAGATGACTAGATCAAGACGAAAGGATTCTTCAGTCAAGCTTCCTAAGCACAAGAGAATGTGTCTCCATCTACTAGTATACACAAGTATGTATTTTCAACATGTTCATATATTCTTTTGTTTTAAATTAGTTCTGATACATACATGCAACAAATCATTATTTTAGGCAATTAAGTGCAAACTGTGGCACTTAAAGAAATCAACTATTATTGCTTTGGGTACCGTATACAAGACTGATGGAAAACAAATGCTTCATAACAAAGAACTCCCAAAGGATTGCTACAAAGTGTCAATTGATACATCTTTAGTGGATGCAGCATGCATACCGGATGTAGGAAATAACGGTTTCAAAACAGTTAAGGATGCAGTAGGTGGTTTTTTTGCATGGCCAAAGGATCTAGTGGTTTTCGATCCAAAGGTACATACCTATGTTTTATCAACCTACATATATATAATTCTTCATATTTAATTCAGTGTTTGATACACGCGGCTTTTGTTTCCTACAGGCAACACCTCCAAGTACCATACAAATGAATGTTGAGAACAAAACTGCACCTAAATTACAAACGAAGCGAAAAAACGTTTACGTCTCTAGTGATGCAATGCAAAGGCAAGCTAAGAAGAAAGAGTATTCAAAGTCTAAAATTAGTGAGATTTTATTAGGTACGACCATTACATTTATATTTGGTTCAGTTATATACATTCCAGTTTTATTGTATTTGAATTTGTTTTGATATATATTGATTTCTTAAATGTGACTAAAAGATGCATATGGTCACACTTATTAACACTTTTGGTCACTGTTTGCTTAATTCTTTGTGTGACTAATATACAAAAGGCCACACAAAACTCATAAAATTGTTGTGCCATTGTTAGACAATAGTACTCAAAATTCACATGTCGTCACTTCTTTAAAACAGCTATGGTCAAGCTTATTAACACTTTTGTTCACTATAGGCTTATTGTATGGTGGGACTAATTACCCAACCAAACTTGGTTTGTGGTGACTAACTATTTACAAAAGGCCACACAAACATAAAATTGATGTGGCCATTGGATGAACAATAGTCACACAAAATACATATTTCTTCACTTTAAACAGCATATGGTCACACTTATTAACACTTTTGGCCACTTTATGCTTAATTGTATGTGACTAAATACCCAAAACAAACATGCTTTGTGTGACTAAATATTACAAAAGGCCACACAAACATAAAATTCATGTGGCCATTGGATGATCAATAGTCACACAAAATACAAATTTCTTCACTTTAATCAGCATATGGTCACACTTATTAACACTTTTGGCCACTTTATGCTTAATTATATGTGACTAAATACCCAAAACAAACATGCTTTGTGTGACTAAATATTACAAAAGGTCACACAAACATAAAAGTAATGTGGCCGTAAGATGATCAATAGTCACACAAAATACACATTTCTTCACTTTAAAGAGCATATGGTCACACTTATTAACACTTTTGGCCACTTTATGCTTAATTGTATGTGACTAAATACCCAAAACAAACATGCTTTGTGTGACTAAATATTACAAAAGGCCACACAAACATAAAATTCATGTGGCCATTAGATGATCAATAGTCACACAAAATACACATTTCTTCACTTTAAAGAGCATATGATCACACTTATTAACACTTTTGGCCACTTTATGCTTAATTGTATGTGACTAAATACCCAAAACAAACATGCTTTGTGTGACTAAATATTACAAAAGGCCACACAAACATAAAATTCATGTGGCCATTGGATGATCAATAGTCACACAAAATACACATTTCTTCACTTTAAAGAGCATATGGTCACACTTATTAACACTTTTGGCCACTTTATGCTTAATTGTATGTGACTAAATACCCAAAACAAACATGCTTTGTGTGACTAAATATTACAAAAGGCCACACAAACATAAAAGTAATGTGGCCATTGGATGATCAATAGTCACACAAAATACACATTTCTTCACTTTAAAGAGCATATGGTCACACTTATTAACACTTTTGGCCACTTTATGCTTAATTGTATGTGACTAAATACAAAAAAAAACATGCTTTGTGTGACTAAATATTACAAAAGGCCACACAAATATCAAATTCATGTGGCCATTGGATGAACAATAGTCATACAAAATACACATTTCTTTACTTTAAACACCATATGGTCACACATATTAACACTTTTGGCCACTTTATGCTTAATTGTATGTGACTAAATATACAAAAAACATGCTTTGTTTGGTTGTACAATGTTTACGGTCACTAAATTTGTACCTAATTAGTCACACAAAAACGTGGATATGGACACTAACTCGAAAACATGCTTTGTTTGGTTGTACAATGTTTACGGTCACTAAATTTGTACCTAATTAGTCACACAAAAACGTGGATATGGACACTAACTCGAAAACGTGACCGTAGGTGACCTACGGCCGCGCGACCTTTTGTCACACACAAGAGTTTTCGAATGTGTGACTATATGTATATCGTCACACATTTTTGGTGTGACCAAATCCACTTTTTGTACTAGTGTGAATACCCTGATATGCCCAATGATGATGAGAAAGTCAACCCTAATCTGAATAGTAACTATAAGTCACAAAGTGATAGTAGCCACTCTTCTGTGCCTGGTGGAGGTGTGGACACTGTTGTTTTCCTAAGTAATAATTCTGGGAATGATGCTGATAACAGTGATGACATCTTTGCTGCACAGGATGAGCAGGTAACCACACATGAAGACAATATTATATCTGAGGGTGGTTTGGATAAGAATCCAAGTACTTCTACTCAAGGTACTCAAAATGTGAGAAGGTCTTTAAGGAAAAGTGTTTTTCCAAGGAACTATAATGATTTCATTGTTGACTCAAAGGTTAAATATGGGCTTGAAAATATGTTGGTTATTCTAAACTTAATTCTAAAAATTATTGTTTTGTTACTCAATTAAATAAAAATTGTGAACCAAAATCTTTCTTTAAAGCCTCTAAGTTTTCTCACTAGACTGATGCAATGAATAATAAAATGGATGCTTTACTTAGGAATGACATTTGGGATATTGTTGATTTACCTAAGGACAGAAAAGCCATAAGAAGTAAATGGATTTTTATGATAAAATATAATTCTAGTGGTGAGATTGATAGATACAAGGCTAGGCTTGTTGCTTAAGGTTTTGGTCAAAAGGAGAGGATTGATTATGAGGAGACATTCTCTCATATTGTTAAAATGGTGACTGTTAGATGTTTGTTGAACATTGTTGTGTCTAATTCTTGGCATATGTTTCAACTTGATGTGAATAATGCTTTCTTGTATGGTGATCTAGTTGAGACTGTCTATATGAAACCACCAGAAGGATATTTTCCTTCTGATAACAAAGTATGCATGCTTAAAAAATCTTTATATGGTTTAAAATAAGCTCCTAGACAATGGAATGCTAAATTGACTTCTGCTCTTATTGAAAATGGTTTTAGTCAAAGTAAATCTGTTATTCTTTATATAGTAAGTCTAATTAAGGTGTTTTTCTTGCTTTGCTTGTTTATGTGGATGATATTATCATTACTGGTAACAGTATCTCTGAGAATGATAAGTTTAAAGTCTTCTTTAAATCAAAATTTATGATCAAAGACTTAGGGAAGCTTAAATATTTTCTTAGAATTGAGGTTATTGATACTGATAAAGTATATGTCTTAATCAGAAGAAATATATGCTTGATTTGTTATCTGAGTATGGTATGCTTGCATGTAAACCTGCTAAAACTCATTTGATGTTTAAACATGCTATTTCTAATGAGGCTACTGATGATGATCCTATTATTGATAACATTCCTGATTATCAGAAGTTAATAGGTAAATTGATTTACCTGAATAATACTAGACCTGATATATCTTATGTTGTTCATTGTTTGTGTCAATTTATGCATTCTCCTTTGAAATCTTATCTTAAGATTGCTTTTAAGATATTGAGATATCTTAAAAGTTGTCCTGGTTTGGGCATTGATGACTTTAAAGGCATACTCTTATTGGGCTAAATGTGTTGTCACTAGAAAATCTATGACTGGATATTGTGTTTTCTTGAATGGTTCTCTTGTTTCTTGGAAAAGCAATAAACAAAACACTCTTTCTAAATCCTCAACTGAAGCATAGTACAAGGCTCTTGCTTTAGTTACCCGTGAAGTTATTTGGGTTTTAAAGATTTTAAAAGATTTAAAATGTAAAAAACTTTTACCTGTTTCTCTTTCCTTGTGATAGCAATTCAACTATTAAAATAGCTACCAATCCTGTTTTTCATGAAAGAACCAAACACTTAGAAATTAATTTACATTTTGTAAGGGAAATTTT
>BQNB010004146.1:6192-66099 GCA_026074375.1 Tanacetum coccineum | reverse complement strand
ATAAGTGCATGATTATAAGAACTTACAGTTGCATTAAGTAGCGAAAATTGTTTTCAATAATGCTTTCATGGTAATTAAAGTAGACAAAAAGTATGATGGAAGAAACGACTCCTTGTTCACCAAGATGACAAAGAAAATTACAAACAAATGACATACGTATTTATGTAAGATGACAAAGAGAATCACAAGCAAATGACATATGTAAATTTGTAAAATTTACATACAAAGGCATGAAACACATAACTTACTCAGTCAAAGTGAAGATGAGCAATGGTCATAAAACATGAAAACATAGAATATGTACAACTAACTTTAAAAATCAATGCCCACAACATCATTTTTAGTAAATACTATTGTTAGTAAATAGAAAAGGATTTTCCAAAAATGTGGCCTTTTGCTTCCAGGCCTTTAAGATTTGTTTATAATGCATACATCATTATGCCGTCTCATAAACTAACTTCTGACACTAAACCCAAAACCTCAGAAGGTCTTAAGGGTTGATTTAGAGTAGCTTTTCAAGTAAATTGTTAAAAAACATAAGAGCGCCAAATACCTTAAATCAAAGATAAACATACAAAACACTATGGACACACTGTCTGAAGTCACATCAATCTTGATCACCTTTTTTGCGGTATATATTACTTGATGATTGAGCCATTAATCTGGTTTACATATGAACACGATTTATCAATAATTTAGTTTGTGAAAATAAAAACATTATTAGAAGATATAGAGTTAAAAACAAACCTTAAAATTTGTTAGAGAAAAACATATCTAAATTAGATCCTAGCATATCAACAATTAACTTGTCATCAGTATTTAAAAATTTTACACTCACACATTTGAACATGTAGCCACTAGCATATCATTTGAACATGTCAGCCATTATCTACAGATTCCACTTATAAGGAATATATCAAATTTGTCTCAAAATAATAGCAGTCACTAAACGTATAAATCATGCATGTTATGGCATTCATCCAACTGTAGCCTATAAAAGGAGTTTCCACGCTTGTGCGTTCATAAATATAGACTACTTCGAGACAATGATTTTAATTCACCTCTTCAGTAGAAGATAACAATATTGTAACAGACAAAAATAACATAGTAACATCTTACCTAATCCTGAGCGATTTCTCACGATTGCTAATTCTTATAGTCTATTCTTCAGCGATAAACATGGGATTTTAAGTTAGTACTCGGTTTTCACCCATGCCCCTCCTAAAGCAAATAAATAATCCAACATGTAATAACACTAACGCTCTAAAAAAAAAACATGCATACACATACACTAAAGAAAGACAAAAAGAAGCTGCAACAACCATTAAAGAGACTTAATTTCAACTACTTTTGAAGCTATTGAAAGGCCAATTTGATGTTGGCAACCTGTAGATGAAACACAACATAAACCATAAAATCGAAAATGCAAAACGATAATAAATTCAAAGATTAGCTTACTCAAAATTTCTTAAGACATATTTATAAAACCTTATGGTTTGATCAAATTCAAGTTCTGAAATTAGTTTAGATTGATCTAAGGGGGGGGGGGGGGGGGGGGGGGGGGGGGGGGGGGGGGGGGGGGGGGGGGGGGGGGGGGGTTTAGGGGGAGGGAGGGTGGGGGGGGGGGGATAAACGGAATAAGTCCAAACATCAAGAAGTATCTTCTAAGCGGTTATCCATAGTAGGGTCAATCTACAACATCACAATCTCACTTTGATAAATGCAACAATAACATTCTCCCCTCGAAGCTAATACGGCCTACAGCCCAATAATACCTACCAAAGACGAAATCCAAAAAACACATACACCGGCCTCAAATTCCCCACGTTTAAACTCCTTACCAACCAACATCTCACCACCAAAAATACCGATCCAAACACTTTAACCCCCACCCTATGTGAGTATATACCAACAAGCTCCCCTTCACTGACTTAAACACAGCAAACCTCCCTAAACCCCCCACCGTGTGAATGACGATCATAATTTGTTCCCCCACAACCGCTCCGCTCCTGTTTGCTGTTCAGTAAAATCGCTCCATTACCTTATCCCACACTCAACCCAACCTCACCTCCAAATACATCCGGCCGACCCAGGCACCCCCAACAAAATACCCACCCCCCACCTCCAAACCTCAACACCAAAGACTCCCGATCCTCCATTTAAAGAAGTAAATCATACGAAACCTATAGAAACCACACCTTAACCCCCCACACCCACACCTTGAATACCCACATCTCGGCCACGCAAAGGGGGGGGGTGGGGGGGTGGTGTGGTGGTGGGGGGGGGGGTGGGGGGGGGGTGCGGAGCGGGGTAAAACAACAATCACATTACGTAAAACCTTACATCATTAAACCAACACACAAAAAACTCGCCCAAAATTAAATAAAACAAATGCCCCCACCCCAATTGTACAAGGTCAACTCCAACTTTCTAGTACCGACAAAGTTTTCAAAAATCTGAAAAGTTAACTCCAAGAGTGATAAAAAAACCACTATGGAATTAATCTATAATTGACAAACCCACTTTTGTAGGTAAAACCAGTTTGGTTACCGATAAAACATTCCTCCCCCCGACTATTTAGGGCACACTCCATTATGAGCAACGTGCCTACCATCAAAGCCAATGTTCTTGACTGGATACCCAAGCTCATGACCGCCTTTCTTTAAGACTGAGCGAAGCTGTCACTACAGAGTATCATCTCTATTCATGAATTTAATCTTCCAACCAGAATCATAACAAGGTGTTGGTCTTGCTATTTGAAGAGCTTCTTCCTCTGTACCGTTCATATTGATAATATCTTGGACCCAAACAAAATATTTATTCATGGGTTCAAACATATGCTTTTACGTGGTGTCGTAAGGGTCGCCTAAGAAAGTCCTCTTTATGAGTAAATCCGGGCAGTGTTGTGCTAATCTTGAACCATATGAGTCACACATTCCTTGGTCAGGAATCATATCTACCATGCGGCTATTTTCTTCCTAGTGATTTCAGCTATCATTAGGGTATCCTATGTGTTATGCACTACGACTGGGACATGAATGGTTTTAATAATTTCATAACCATTATATAAGGCAGGCTGAACTTTCTTTGCACGGGTGAGGCATAGAGGGTTCTTGTAGCCAATAACTACAATTATTCACTCAACATAATATCAAGCATTCGGCTTTTGTTTACCAACATGTGAAGCATGAGTATAAAGAGAACTTGTCTTGTTTGTATCATATACAATCCTCGAAACCTTATCTTTCAAATGCTTTCAATGTCCAAAAATTCTTTCTCAATATATTTTAGTTTTCTTTCTGTTTAACAATCCTTTCTATACTATCAAAGATGTAACATCTGTCTTACCCATTAAGACGTTGTTAGGTTGAGTGTAAAAGGCAATTTTGCAATTTTACAACAGAAGAAGTTGCCTGTTCTCAAATTATCTTTCCCTTGACAACCTTAAACTTATTGCGGTCAGTGACTTAATTATTCTTAATTGTTCAGATCAATCTATTGTTCTCTAACCTTTAATTCAACCATACACGACTAGCCACCCGGTCTTTCCCGTACGTTCAAATCATTGTTCCTTTATATGTTGCATAGTTTTCAACAGTTATATTGACAAAACATTATTAACGTATCCACAAGTGTTTACCAACGTTATCCAAGCCACGACATACTCAACCCCATACTCACCCTAATCAGAATAACACCCAGCACATGGCGTTTTTTTTGTGTGTTATCCTTTATGTGGGCTGATCATATGGGGGAAGGCATTAACTTCCTAAAAACATACACACAAAAACACCTCGTAGATCAATATCCGTTCAATGTTGAGCAATCAACAACCTTAAGAAAAACTCACTTTAGGTTCGATATTTATACATAAACTCTCGTGCAAAGCACTACTCGAGAGTTTCTAAGGCGCCTGATGTATCACAAACAACATCCAGAAATTTGATCATACATAGGACTTGGTACCTAAATAGAGAATAGTCTGTCCTCATAAACTGGTATAAGATAACAAGGCAAACCTAACATAGCATCTATAGCCATGAACAAAAGTATTGTGGCCATACTTGAGCTACACCCTCCATCAACTATCAAGGGAGTCCAAAACGCATTACAATTCATTCCAGCTTGAAACACATTAACCACATTGATTAGCTAAAGGATACCTCGAACACTGGTTTCTCATTCCACATCTTCATCAAGAGGGCGTTGTCTTTGTCCAAACGTCCGCCGCAAGAAACAATAACCTAGCATGACTTGAGTCATACCCAATTATGAGTTGCAAACACCACTGCAATCCACAACATCTTTTCCATTGAGAGTATTTGGGAGTGTTTTTGTGATACGCTTTGGTTTAGGAGTGCATTACCTTGCTATGTGGGCCTACACCATTTATGAGTTGTCTAGCACTTAATCTTCTGCATTGCTTGAACTGGATTATGCATTACCCAACCTCTACTGTTCTAGTGCTACATAAACCCCCCATAACCAGCTTGCACCTACCCTCACTCCGTGCATTGTTTACACATGTTCCCTATCTGTTGACCCTAAGAAACATTATGATCATCTCTGAACAAGAACGATAATTGGGGGACCCTCATCCCTATCGCATTTTATTCCTAGTATATTTGGTAATGTTAAGCAGTTACAAGAGATATATATATAGAAATAACTGAGTTTCCCGTCGCATAAAATACACTGCCTAAGAGAATTTGTTGAGAATCATACTGTTCGTTCCCTAGTTGATATAATTGATACCATTTCACACTCATTAGTGCATGATCACTACACGTAACCTTAATAACCTGAAAAATATCTCATCTACCCCAAACAGTTAGGGACGTGATCATGTGTGTCGTACTCAAACCGCACTGATGATTCTAATTACGTCTTTTTCAAACAAATCATCGAAATATGTGAGATGATCTCACAGTCTATCCGGTTTATACCCAAAGCAACACCTCCTTGCCCTCGACTTCAACCCAGTTAAGTATGCTTATCATGTCGCTAGCATCATCAAAAAACCATCAGCTCCCACCATATATTAATGAGCCGTTTATCGTCATTGTCTTAGCTATTAATAGTCCATCAAACCTTTATACTCTACTACACCCACCCTACGTGCAGGTATTCCCAATCACACCACACCCCATTCCAGGCAACAAGTTGTTAACAAACTTTGATTGCAACTGACTTTTTCGCACTACTTGTTACATCTTGAATTCCGCAAACACATTAATGGAGCTATAACTGTAGTTGGCGAAACCGACAAGTTAGATGTCGTTAATTTTTTCACCTATGTTCCAGACGAAATTGTACAAACAAAATCATCATTACAGTTGCTATTCAATGGTCATCTTTTGTAATTACTAGAAGCCTGTCCAAAAGCATCTAGACATTGTCCCATAATTGTCCTTTTATGCATCAGTGTAATGAATAATTAGGAGATTAAGAAGTCTATAAGGTAACCCTTTGAAAAGTAGAATGTAGTTAGGCCCTAGTAATGTCAGCAATATACCTTTCCGTTTCTTCAGTAGTAAGTTCAGAATAGTACTACTAATAACAGTACTTCGTTCTGTACCTATATGCAAGGCACCTACAAAGATACCTTCATCAATTGTTTCCTGTTCTCGAAAGTCCCCACTCCAGAAAAGGTCCTTCATCAATTGACCATTCAAAATGTTCACGCGTACCTAGTTTCTCTTTAACCCTGCAGTACAGTCGAATACTGTTTTGTTCCAATTGATGCATATAATTCAGTCCTATCAATCATGGTGTGGCCGGTATCAAAACCAACACAATGAATGTCCTCGCTGAAAATAGTTACCATTGTAAATGATTGTGGAATTATTAAGTTGATCTGCGAAACATTGATTATTGATTTGTATGTAAGTTAAAAGAGATATTGTTTGAATATAGGTGAATATGTCATGTTTGTCATTAATAGAATTAAGTGTTTGTAATGCGCGATTCTAAGCGATTTAACCTAAGATGCAAATACAAAAAGCTCTCAATCACAGGAAATTCTAACTAATGAACACATAAAGCGTATCATCAACTCAATTGAGGCTGTCCCCCGCAATCATGCCAAACATCCTCAAAAATTTACGTACAAAACTGCTAAAGCACTCAAGAACAGCATCCAAGAAACAAAACGCAATGAAACGTCAATTTTCTTAATATTTAATTCGCCCCCATTGATTCTCTTTCCTCACTCAAAATGCAATAATGGTCTCTCCTCCATAAGGTCACGAGGAACAAGAAACTTTTCGAGAAGAGAAACGCAGAGACCGACAAAACATGCAAATGAGACATTCAAGAAAAGCGATCAAAGTACGAGACAAAACGCAGTGACGTGTCTTGGGCAAAACGCAATCAACTATTGAGACAAAACGCAATCAAGAGATTAATTAGGTATAGTTTCTCCTAGTCAAAACGCAATGCGGGTCATCAACTTGAGGCAAAACGTAATACACAAAACGCAACCTGTAGTGTTAACCAAAACGCAATACACAAAACGCAACCTGCTGTACTACACTAGAAGACAAACCGCAGTGTACTATTCTCTGACAAAACGCAGAGACAAAATGCAACTAAGAAACGTCTTTCAGGGAGACAAAACGCAATTTCCAGAAAAGCTTCATATCACCAAAAATCACCCTTTTGAACGTTTAAGCTTGGATTTTCTTGCACAACTTGGTACTAGAAGGCTAAAACTACACTAAAACACTAACTTTAACACCACAAACGTGAGAATCAAAGAAAGCCAATGTGAAAACCATAAACCTTCAAAAACTAAATTTTTGATTAATTCTTCCAAGTGAAACGCACATACAATTTAAGTAATCATCCCATATGCTCTGATACCAATTGTAGTATATTGGATATCATAACACAATCAAGGATTAGTGTGTTGGCCGAATTCTAGAGAGAGAAGATGGGAAGTTCTAGTGAGAGAAAGACACTTAGTGTGTGTTTGTTATACAATGAACATCCAACCCTTCCCATGGCTGGAAAAGGGTGTTTAAATACAAGAGTTTAAGTGCCCTAAGTGGGCTATAGAGTGGGCTGACATGTGGGTAAAGACCCGGCCCAACACCATAAGTCATACGATAACGTTTAAGCTACGAGCTATGCAATTCTAGATAATACACGGGGTGACCGAGTCTTTTTCGTAAACCTAACACTCTAAACCTAGCATAAATAAGTCTCGCCTCCCTCTCTTTTCACTTATAGTTCCAGGAAAAAAAAGGTGCACCAAACCCATTTTCTTGTATTTTCTTCATTCCTTACAAATCTATCACTAGATTTGTGTACTTTTGAGTTTTTGTTAAGTCTAATCATTTATATTAATTTGTGTTGCGTTTTTATTGTAATCTCATTTTGCTTTCTATTTTTCTTAGATCTATTACAATCTTCTCACTTCCTTCGTATTGTAATCATATAATCGGAGAGATCGTTCTCCGATCTACAATCTGATTATGTTTTTATCATTTTCCGTTAAAGATGTGGTACGGTTCTTATCGTTAAGATTTGATCTGATTTTATGGTCGTGTTCACGGCGTATCGAATGAATCCGATTGGTTACTGATGGGATGTGCATATGAGAGGATATGATACAAGAGGTATTTATTTTAGATCTAAATAGATTTAATGTTTTTGTTTGTTTGCATTTAATTTTGGTTTTATTCACTAATTTTGTTTTGGGTGTTGTATCTGTTGTCGAAATGTATGGTATGAAGAACATATGCTTTTATTCACTGATTTCATTCACTAATTCTGATTTTAGTCACAGGTATTGGTATGAAGATGGTACTCACATATCTAAGATGAAGTATTATAAAGACCAAAGAAAAGAAAAGAATACAAGTCTTGTAATGTTAGGAAACATAGATATAATGTCCGATAAATAGGGTGGAAACTATGGGTTGATTCAAATATATTTGTAAGTTTATATGTGTTTTAATTGGTATATACGGGTTCTTACATAACGATTTATGTGTTTCTTACAAATATTGAAATACTGATTTTTGACAAATTTTATTCCTACATTTTAATATTTAGTTTCTAATTTCTAATTATATGAAATATTATATTTTTTGGTAATAAATAAAATATATGCCATAGATTTGCCACGGGTTTCACTCGCAATTTACTATTAAAAGTTCGTGTCAAATAATTTTGTGGGAAATTTTTGGTGTAAATTTGTGGGAAATAAATCAGTGGGAAAATATTTTTGTAGGAATTTTTAGTAAGAAAACTGTGGAAAATCGGTGGGAAATTAACCCATGTATTACACACAACAATATCCGTGGGAAATAGTAAACGTTCCATGTGAAAATCAGTGCGAAAATATTTACCCACAAGCGTTTTTGCATCGGAATAATTCCGTGTGAAATTTGTGGAAAAGGGCCCTTACCCACGGGGTTTCCCATGGATTTTACCGTGAGAAAAACCAGTTTGTGTAGGAGTGAATCTCAGACAGTCATGTGCCACTACTTGATACTAATTACAACTTACCATAACCATATACACTATCATATATAAACAAGTATAATTTTTACTGTTTGACAATGTGGGACTCAAGACTTCATAGAAGTTTTCATATAATTTGCTCTAAGAGATACAACATCTTTGTTACTGTAATAAGATAATAGTTATGTTTTTATATAATGGGTTTTAGCCGTACAATAGCAACGTACTTTCTATTTTGTTCCATTTTGGTACGTGAACTTTTTTTTGTTCCACTCAATGTAACAAACTTTCATGTTTTGTGTTACTTTGCACCACGAAACTTGTTTTACCGGAAGAAGAGTTATGCATCGTACGTGGACATGCCACGTAGGACTTCCACTCAACAATATTTAAATCCACCCACCCTAACCTAACTCTGACTTCCCCCAAATGATTTTCACACCCAAATTTAATAACCCTAACCCTAAATTCATACCCAAATCCATTCGAAACCCAAAACCCAAAACCCAAAATGTCTTCCTCATTATCTAATCAAAGCCGCCACCGTGGTTCCCCTCCAACCCATTGCGTATGCGAGGAACTAGTTATTCTACAAACTTCAAAAATAATTGATCATCTAATGAGACATTTTCTGGGATGTATTAATTACTATAGGGTATGTAAGTTAATTACTATAAGGATGTGTTAATGCTACTGTAAGTTCTCATTTGTTTTTATTTTTGTAGGGTTCAAAGTGTAAGACATTTTATTGGGTTGATCCTGAGTTACCAAGTGTGTACTACAAACAAGAGGTTTTCAAGTTGCTGCAAAAATTTAATTTCCATCAAACAAAGATGAATGCTGATAAATGCAGAATGAGAGAAATGGAAAGGGAGTTTGACTTTCAAAAGTCAACTTTGGAGAAGCAAGTTTTGGCCTTGCAAATGGAGTTGAAAGAAAGCAAAGCAAATGTAGGTTTTTATAGGAAACTTGTTGTTATCATGTGTGTGATTGTTGTTTCTATGTTTGTATTCAAGCTTTGAACATGTATGAAATGATTATGTAATGTTGCAATGTAGGTTTTTATAGGAAACCTGTATGAAATGTAATCCTTTTGTGATAATGAAATGATTATTGGTATGCAAATTTTGTCATTCCTTTTCTGCATATAGACCACAAAGTTACTAAATTATTGCTGCATAATGGCAGACACAAAGACAATAAATAAATTAAAAGGGAATCAATTGACCACAACATTTCTGGATTCATTACTGTAAACCATGTGAAAATTTGTGGACATAAAGTCCCATAATCCAAGACAATGTTTTGTAGTGGCCAAATACATCTAATACTAACAGAATCCAAGACATTGTTTAGTACATTACAATACCCAAAGTTTGACTACTAAATAAAGGTCTTAAAAAGCATAAACAGACTCAAACAATAAAACATCATTTTTCAGCAAGAACATCATCCACATCCCATGCCTTCTCAGAACAAGATCCTGCACCATCTTTGCCAAACTGGAATGCTTTTGCTCTTTTTGCAATTCTTTCAGACTTGCACCTTCTTTTAAGTCCATCAGTTTTCAGCCTCCCAGTTGCAATGGCATCCTTAATTATCTTTGTAGTATCACTTGTCTTACTCTGTTGTGTTGGAATGTCTTCAGTTGGATCTGCTACAATAGGGTCTTCTGTGACAGTTGCAACCTGCAAAAAAAGAAGTAAGTATTCATACCTTAGTGCTAAAACCATGATAACAAAGAGAATGTACTATTCATACTTGAGTGCCTGAACTAGTTGAATCTGCTACACTAGGGCCTGCAGAAGATGGATCTGCTACACTAGGGCATGCAGAAGATGGATCTGCTACACTAAGGCCTGCAGAAGATGGATCTGCTATACTAGGGCCTGTAGAAGATGGATCTGCAGTGGAGGAGCAAGGTATTTTTTAGAGACTCCTAATTCTTCTGATAGACCACCATCTCAGGACCCTTATGTTGTTGTCGTTGCTTAGTGGAGGAGCAAGGTAGCATCACGTCGATCATCATCACCTAGTACTTCTACTTCAGAGATCCCTATTGCTCCCATTCCACCTGCACCATCTACTAATATCATCTCACCTGTAGATGCACCACCCGGGATTCGTTGACAATAAGCTATTCTTATCTGACACGGGGATGACATTCCTATTGGTCGACTTTACCATACTCATCCTGGTGGACCATGTAGGGCATTGACCGCTAGGAAGTCGATTAGGCCTTTATCTTCTCATCATTTAGCATTGAGGTACACATCACATCACTTGGATCGCTTTACTTCTAGATCATCTTCAGGGCATTCTTTATCTGGACACACACCACCAGACACCACCGTTGCTAATTCATCTGCACCATCGAGATTTGTTTATCCACCATTTGTTAGGACTTCACGATGTAGAGAGGCCTATCGCCGTTGGAGGACTGCCCCATTATCTACTATGTATCTACTAACGACATCTGAGTCGTCAATTGGGGATTCTTCTTCTGAGTCATCTGCTGGACCATCTCACAAGAGATGTAGGTCCCCTGCTAATTCAGTACCATCATCTACACCAGTTTCAGGATCATTAGCTCCTACCCGTGCTGATCTCTTACCACCTCGCAAGAGGTTCAGAGATTCATACTCATCTGAGGCTAGCATGGAGGAGGATACTGAGGTTGGTACTGCAGAGGCTAAGGTTGGTATGGAGTTGGGTAGTGGTGATGGGATTGATAGTAGAGATCGTATTGAGACTAACCCTAGGGATGTTAGAGAGGACAGAGAGGAGTATGAGGCAGAGACTAGTGCTGGAGACACGGTAGAGTTGGGTATTGACCCAGTGTCAGCACTGATAGTTGATGAGGAGATTGTCGAGCCTGTTGGAAATGATTCTTCTGATTCGTCTGGCACTAGAGATGGCATTGTTAGGTCATTCGAGGATATGCCGATTAACTTGGATGATGTTGTGCGTGACTTTTACCATCACATATCTGAGGTTTGTGTTGATAGGATCATCGAGATTGAGACTGTTTAGAGGCAGTTAAAGGCCGATCAGTTGATAGCTAATGGAGAGAGAGCTAGTATGGTGGAGAGGATTAAGAGTTTGAGGTTGGTGAACATCAAGGTTCAAGCTTTGTTGGGTGTTGAGAGAGATCGAGTGGACAGTCTTCGTCTGCACATGTCTCATTCTTAAGAGGAGTTCTGTCAGATCCATAAGGATCGTGATGATGTTAGGAGGAGGTTTGTGAGATTATAGTCGTTTGTTGAGAGATGTTTAGGATTTCGACCATAGTATGATAGTGATATGGTTGATTAGGACATTAGACTGGTGATAGGTCTAGATGCTAGTAGTAGTTATGGTATTGTAAATCAAGTTCCCTATTTTGGGTTGAATGTAACCGACTGATGCTTTTATATATGATATGAAAAGCTTGTTTTGATTTTCTCGTATGTTCCTCTTATTTGCTATTTACTTGTTCTGGCAAAACATGTTCTATTATATTTTCCTATATACACCTTATTTACCATTTATAGTGGCTATATTTCGTATCGAAACTCACCATGTGCTATGTCTTGTGCTGTAGAACATGACTATCACTCGTTCAGGTATGACCCCAGAGGCAATCGAAGAACTTGTTAACCGACGAGTGGAAGAAGCGTTGACCGCTTATGAGGCACCAATGCTCTCGAGACTGAAAACCAAAGCTAAAATGACAGTGATGGCGACAATGGAAATGGTGGAAATGGAAATGGTAAAAATGAGAATCCATATGAGAATGTTAGAGGTGATAGACATGTTGCTAGAGAATGTACCTACCAGGACTTCATGAAAGTGTCAACCACTCAACTTTAAGGGAACGAAAGGAGTTGTAGGATTGATAAGATGGTTTGAGAAAATGGAAACAGTGTTCCATATCAGCAACTGCCCAGAGAAGTCCCAAGTTAAGTATGCTACTTGCACCCTGTTGGACGGTGCACTAACTTGGTGGAACTCACATAAGAGGACTATTAGGACTGAGGCTGCATTTGCCATGTCATGGAGAGAGCTCATGAAGCAAATGACTGAAGTGTACTGCCCAAGGAATGAGATTCAGAAAATAGAAGCTGAACTGTGGAACTTAACCGTAAAGAACAATGATTTGACTGCATATACTTAGAGATTTCAAGAACTGACCATGATGTGTACCAAAATGGCCCCTGAGGAGGAAGATCGGGTGAAGAAATTCATTGGCCCCCCCCCCCCCCCCCACCCCCCCCCCCCGAGGTCTTCCTGATAATATCCAAGGGAATGTAATTGCTGCAGAACCCACAAGACTACAAGATGCTGTTTGGATTGCCAACAACTTGATGGATCAAAATTTAAAGGGCTATGCTGTAAGAAATGCAGAGAATAAGAGTAGATTGAACAACAATTATGGAAAAAACCGTGGGCAACAACCGCCCCACAAACGACAGAACACTGGAGGTCAGAATGTTGCTAGAGCCTATATGGCTGGTAACAATGAGAAAAATGGCTATGAAGGAACACGTCCTTTTTGCACTAAGTGTAAGCTACACCACGAGGGACAGTGTACTATAAAGTGTAACAACTGTAAGAAAATTGGGCATATGACAAGAGATTGCAGGGCTGTAATTGCCACAACTACTCAAGGAACTCCAGGGCCGAATCAGAGGGTTATTACGTGTTTTGAGTGTGGTGCACAAGGACATTACCGGAAGGATTGTCCCAAAGTCAAGAACCAAAACCGTGGGAACAAAGCGGGATTCCCCGATGCAAGAGGCAAAGCATATGTCCTTGGAGGAGGTGATGCTAACTCGGGTTCCAACACTGTCACGGGTACGTTCCTTCTCAATGATCATCATGCTTATATGTTATTTAATTCGGGTGCCGATAGAAGTTTCGTATCAAATACTTTTAGTACATTGCTAGATATCATTCCCTCTGTCTTAGACGTTAGTTACGCTGTCGAGCTAGCCGACGAAAGAACTTCAGAAACCAACATTGTGCTTAGAGGCTGTACATTAGGATTATTAGGACATCCGTTTAATATCGACCTGATGCCCATAGATTTAGGTAGTTTTGACGTTATCATCGACATGGATTGGTTAGCAACATGCAGTGATTGTCTGTAACGAGAAGATAGTGCGTATTCCTTACGAAAATGAAATTCTGATCGTTCAAGGAGACAAAAGTGACAAGGAGAAGAAATCAACGTTGAGCATTATATCATGTGAAAATTTCATAGACTTTATAACCTGGAGCTTCAAAAGGACGTTTCGGTTTCAAACAAACTTAATGATTCAAATCTGACTCTCACTTTTAGAAGACGCCCAATGGCTGGTATTAAGGAGTCTCAACTCCTTGAGCTTACTCAGTTAGTCTCCTCAGTAATTTTGTCCTCCGCGAATGATCGATGGAATTGGAATTTGGATGGGCATGGTGTTTTTTCTGTTAAGTCGGCTCGAGAAGAAATCGATTCTCATTTGCTAGTTACCTCATCCTCATGAACGCGTTGGTCCAAGGCTATCCCTATTAAGCTTAATGTTTCTTGACAATCTCCCTACAAGGTCTAATATTTCCAATAGAGGCCTAGATATTCCTTGCACTTTGTGCCCCATATGTGCGAATGTAGTGGAAACTAGGAATCCACTTGTTTTTGGTTGCACGATGTATACATAGACATGATGCTATTGCTATGTCGATGTGGAACATTCTCAAACACCCTATTAGGAAGCGATCCAACCTCCTGGGAGACATGGTTTAACAATCTCAAGTTTAACAAGCTTCAAAAGCTTGCGTTAGAAGCTTCCTTCTTCTCCATGTGGTGGCACATTTGGATCTACATGAACGCGATTCTTTTCTCTTCGAAGAAGCCTCTTAAAAGCTGATTTCTCGTCTAGTATTGTGTCATCTTTAAGGGGCTTTTGGGTGTCTAGTAGATGTAGAAGCTTATATGTAATTTGTTGCCGTGAGTTAAAAGACCCGCTTAACGCTATTTCTATGTTCGTTGCTTAGCCTAGCTTCTTGCTAGTCTTTTTTTAATAAAATCCCTATGTTCAAAAAAAAAATTATAGCACGTCTTTTATAATACAGAAAAACTGTAACAAATACATGAAAGACGCAAATGTAACCAAGAAATCTCACATTTGCAAAACATTGGCAAACAAACTTGCATAAGAGTGTTGGGATATACAAGTCTGAAAGTCAAAGTACTGTCAGTACATTCAAAGTACTGCCTTTGTATTAAAGGAGAGTCAAAGTACTGCTAATATATTTAAAGTAAATGCTTTGTATTAGAGGAAAGTCAAAGCACTGCCGAAGATAAAGGATAATTAAAGGATAATTATGTATTTGTAATTTTAGATTGATTAGAATTAGTTTTCGTGTCAAACAAGAATTGTAAACCTACTATGGTTATCCTTATGTCTATAAAAGGATCTCTAGGAAGGTATTAGAGATACACGAACAACAAAGCAACAATAGCAAAAAGCATTAGTTAGTGATATTAGAGATTAGTATTGTATTAGGGATCTGCAACTTAGGCAGATTCAAAAGGGTTATAATACAAATCATTTGATTAATCATTGTGTGTTCTTCTTAATACTGCCAACTAGATTCCGCATAGTTGACAATATATCAGTGTTTCAATAAGGAATATCGATCCAACAAGTGGTATCAGAGCTTGTGTAGAGACTCTGATCTAGAAGAATTTTTAATCATTCGAAATCGTTCAAAATTCCAAAAAGATGTCTGAAGCTGAACCTATCCCTCCCACCTCGTTCGTCACTGCACTAAGAATCCCAATGATCAAGAAGGGTGAATATGACCTATGGTCTATGAAGATGCGACAGTATATTGCCATCACTGATCATATACTATGGGATATAATCACTCATGGAGACCAACCTACAACTGATCCTGCATCCTCGTCAGCACCAAAAACTTCGCTTGCTGCCAATGCACGAAGAAACAATGAGAAAGCTCTTAACATATTGCTTTCTGCAATACCTGATAGACATCTTCTCAGTTTTTATGATGCTGAGTGCAAATAACTTTATAGTCATTCATAAAGCAAGATTTTGGAGGCAATGAAGCATCAAAGAGATGCTTGCGGGGTAAAGTTTCTTTTGAAACAACAATTCGAGATTTTTCTATTGGATCTAGTGAAGAGCTAGATTCAGCATACGAGGGTTTCAGAAATTATTAGTATGTTTGTATTATTTGATTTTTATTTTGGCTTTTATAAAGTGTCCCATAGAAGATGCCGATTTTTGAAGCTTTAGAAGCTTACCATCTGTGTGGCATGTAGTTGCTACAATGATTCGGGGTCAACCGGGATTGGATGAATTGGAGTTTGATGATCTCTACAACAACTTGAAGGTGTATGAGCATGAATTGAAGGGTGTTTCAAACTCAAGCTCACAAAATATTGCTTTTCTGTCCACTGAAGTCAAAGGCAGTACTTTGAAACAAAGTACTGCTGACCCAACAAATATCCCAAAAGGATATACTCAAGCTGTCTCAAGCAAGGTGCACACTGCTTCTAACTATGTTTCCCACTCAGATGAGATCATATGTTCTTTCTTTTCTCAACAAGCATCTATGCCTACAACTCATGATGATGAAGACCTGCTACAAATTGATGAGGATGCTATGGAAGAAATTGACATTAGATGGCAGGTGGCTATGATAACTGCAAGGATAAGGAAGTTTATGAGGAAAACAGGAAGACCAATTGATCTCAAGCCAAAGAATGGGATCACTTTTGACAAATCAAAGATTGAATGTTTTAATTGTCAAAAGTTGGGTCACTTTGCTAGGGAGTGCAGATTTGATAAATATCAAGAAAACAGAGCAAATGGTCGTCAGGAAAAGAGGATTGTGGCTATTGAAGATTCAAACTCAAAAGCCTTGGTGGCAACAGACAACAATGAAGATATTGACTGGACCAAGGAATTTGATGCTGAACCAGTGACATTTGCTATGATGGAACTGACTGAAGTTGAACAAGATGATTGGAGCATGGAGTTTGATGCAGAACATGTGCACTTTGGACAAGATGGACTTTGTGATTTTGACTGGAGCTACAAAGCTGATGATACACCAGTGTCTCTAGCCTTGATGGCTACAAACTAAGAGGTACCTTACTGTTCCAAATGTAGTAAATCTTATAAAAAGCTGCTTGAAAACTATCAAACTGAAAGAGACAATTTTCAAAAGGCTAGGTCTGAAATTCTAGGATACAAATGAGTTAGAGTCATTTGTAGTTATATTAAAAACATGAAAAGATGAATTTGCATGGGGTTAGATAAGTATGAACAAATGGGAATATGATTAAATATAAGGGGATTTGAAACTAGAAGAAAACAAAAGGAACTAGATCAAGCCTTAAAAGAAAGAATGATTTCAAGGTAAACTTGAAAATGGAAAAATGCTTCTGTACTTCAAAATGAAGTTCTATAACAAACTAGATATTTATCTGATAAGTCATGTATAGGATTTGGGATTGAGTCTAGTAGTAGTATGGATAGTGACAATTCATCTGGGAATACAAATTCGACTGAATCTTTGTATCCAAATTTTCAAAAAGCAAAAGGATTTCATTTAGTACCTCCACCTACAGGTACTATCATACCACCTAGGGCAAATGTCTCCTTTATGGGATAAGATGAAAATGCATTGGAATAAGGGGATCCGTAATCAAGTGATTACAAAGTCTAGTCAACGAAATTTGATAGGGAAATAAAGTCATGATTGAAGATTGGGTTGATAGTGATGATGAAGAGACTGTTTTAAACTCTTCAGAAATTCAAAAGGAAATTGTTTTGAACTCAGAAAATAGTGAAACATCTTTCGAAAACAAGTCACCTAGCAGTCAAAACAGTGTTGGTCAAGGATCTAGGAAAACGGGTCTTGGGCATAAATGGGGTAAATTATGTTATGTATGTTACAGTCCTATCATCCTAATCTTGCGACTGTATTATACTTTGAAAAACCTTCAAACAAACCCTAAACTCTTAAAGAACCTTGAGGGAACACGGGTTCAAGGGACACAAGACAGTGGAATAAAAATAAAAGGGTGATCCATAGTAACTTCTCAAGAAACTCTAGGTACCCTCACCAAATGAGGTCTTTTATCCCATCAGCAGTACTTACACGGGAAGGGTTGAAAAGTACTGCCAGACCAAGAAAGACACAAACAGTACCTTCAAAAAGTACTGCTAATGTGTTTTATCAAGGTACTGCTAGACCTAGAGTACCACATACAGTACTTTCTCGAAGTACTGGTAGACCTTATTATCCAAGGAGTGGGATAATAATAAGACCTTGAACCTCAAGTTATTCAACATCATCAAGGTCTTCTTTACCATAAGATATCCTTACAGACATCTAAGACCCAAGAAAATCTGAATTCTATTGGGTTAAGAAAGGAGTTCTGTTGTACCCCCAATATCCGATTCAAAGCAGTACTTCCACAAAATGTCAAAAAGAATGCCATGATCAAATCAAAACAAACATAGAGACCAAAAAGGGCTTATCTAGATTCTGTGAATAGGGATAATGGATCTTACACACTCAAGCGATTTGAGTATGTAACTCCATTAGGGTCTCAAGTCAGTTTGTCTTGGGTCCCTTAAAGTGTCTCATTCTTTAAATTGTTTGTACAGGGGCAATCCAGATGAAGATCTCAAGGATTATGATATTATTGACAGTGGATTGCTCTGGAAGTATGACAGGAGACAAAGACAAGTTGTCTGATTTTAAAGCATTCAAAGGTGGTTATGTGGCGTTTGGAAATGATCCTAAAGGAGGTAGAATCACAGGAAAAGGAACCATCAAGACATCTTTCATAGATTTTGAGAAAGTTAGCTATGTGGAGGAGCTTAAGTTCAATCTCTTATCTGTTTCTCAAATCTGTGACAAGAAGCACAATGTCCTCTTCACAGATAAGGAGTGTCTTATCTTATCTCCAAAGTTTAAGTTTGTTGATGAAGATCTGGTGATTCTTAGAGCTCCTAGAAAGAATGATGTCTACAGCCTGGATCTAAAGAATATTATTCCTTCTGGAGGAGTAACTTGTTTGGTTGCAAAGCAAACGAAAGGATGATAGCTGTCTTATGGCCACAAATGATATGGCATGTAAACTTCAAGAATATTAATAAGTTAGTTAAAGGCAATCTGGTTAGAGGTTTACCTTCTAAGACATTCAAGCTTGATCATTCATGCCTGGCATGTAGAAAGGGTAAACAACAAAGACTTCTTGCCAAGAGGAATTGAAGAAAAGAACACTCAGAGACCTTTGAATTGCTCCTTATGGATTTATTTGGACCTGTTTCAGTAGAGAGTGTAAATAGGAAAAAAGTACTGCTTGGTGGTTACTGATGACTGTAGTAAATTCTAGTTGGGTGTTTTTCTTGGCTTACAAGGATGAGACATATGATATGCTTCATGATCTGATTGTGGGTCTAGAAAAATGGCTAAGTATAAAAGTAAAGACATCAGGTGTGACCATGGAAACAGAGTTCAAGAATCAATTTATGAATGAGTTTTGTGCCATGAAAGGAATCAAGAGAGAATATAGCATTGCAAGGACTCTCAGCAAGTTGGGTGTTGCAGAAAAGAAAGAATAGGACTCTCATTGATAGCTGCTTAGAACTATGCTAGCAGACTCCCTTTTACCTTATTCAATTTTGGGCTGAAGCTGTCATTACTGTGCTTTGTGGCTACCAGAGTATTGGTGACTAAACATCAGATGAAAGACTCCTTTTGAAATTTTGATGGGCAGATCTCTATCATCAGTTTCTGAGACCTTTTGGATTTCTCTTGACTATACTAATACCTAGATAATTAGGTAAGTTTGTTGGCTTAGTCAGAAGAAGGATAGTGTTGGGATACTTACTAGCAGCAAGGTTTTAGCGTCTTAACAGGGTCACAAGACATGTTCAGGACTGTCTTCATGTAGACTTTCTTGAGAATCAGGAGAATCAAAAAGGAAAAGGTCCTGATTGGATGTTTGATCTTGATCTTTTAACTTCTTCCATGAATTACATAACTGTAAAGAAAGAAAATTATGCTGATTCAGGAAGTAAAGGATCAACTTATGATGACATTGAAGATCAAGATGACCAACAGTTTATTGTTCATGTTCCAAGCATTAATGCAGCTCAGAATACGCATTCAGAGGAACGTACTGCTAACAAAGATGTTCCATTGTCTTATGAAGAACAAGCTCTACATGATGAGCTTGTAAGTTTAATGCATCAAGAATCTCTTGCTAGATCTCATAATGATGCTCAAAGGAACACTTTTGAAGAGGATAAGAGGAGAATAGCACTTAAAAGGGAAAAGGAAGTGTCAACAATACTTTAACTCTAAGTACTGCTAACATACCTTCTCAAAGTACTGGTAATACACCTACAGATTCTGATGATGATGTTCCAAAAAATGGTGTTTTCTTTACAAATTCTTTTGATGATGAAAATACAGACAATGAGGAAGTGAAGCACTTGATTACAACACATGGATCACACCTTTGATGTAAGCTCTTACTCCTACACTTAGAAATCAATAAGTCTCATCCTCAGAGTCAGATTATTATGGCAAAAGGTACTGCTGGGTTATTATCAAGAAGAAAGCTTAAGATGTGATTCTGTCCAACATTAAGCATTGCTGTCTTTCATATACAAGCAAAACAGAACTAACCACAAAGATCAGCAGACATGCTTGTTTGCTTGTTTCTTATCTCAAGAGGAACCCAAGAAAGTCTCTCAAGCTTTAGCAGATGAAAGTTGGGTTGAAGCAATGCAAGAAGAACTGCTTCAATTCAAGCTACAAGATGTATGGGTATTATGTGACTTACCAGATGGCAAGAGAGTGATTGGAACTAAATGGGTTTTCAGAAACAAGAGGGATGAACGGGGTACCATTATCAAGAATAAAGCACGACTGGTTGCACAAGGGTACAGACAAGAGGAAGGTGTGGATTATGATGAAGTTTTTGCACCCGTTGCCAGAATTGAAGCAATCAGACTCTTTTTGGCATTTGCATCTTTCATGGGCTTTACTGTCTATCAGATGGATGTCAAAGTGCATTTTTTATATGGAAATCACAAGAAGAGGTGTTGTAAATAGCCTATGGATTTGAAGTCCTGATCATCAAACAAGGTCTACAGAGTTGTTCAAGGCACTTTAGGCTACATCAAGGCCCCAAGTGCATGTATGAAGACTTTCCACTTATCTTTTGAAACTTGTGATATCGGCGAGGGCTAGTGAGAAAACTTTGTTTATTAAGAAGGATAGAAGGAATATCATGTTGGTACACGGTATATGTAGATGATATTATCTTGGCTATACAAATGTTATGGTAAAGGATTTTGAAGATTTATGCAAAAGGAATTCAAGATGGAGTTCTTTGGGTTGATCTCACCTTCTTTTTGGGGACTCAAGTCAAGCAACTTCTGCTGGTATTTTCTAGGTCATGACAAATATGTGAAGACATTCTTTTATCAACGAATTTGACTTTAGTTAATTTTTTTAAAAAAAAAAAAAACAAAAAAAAAAAAATAAAATTTTTTAAAAATATAAACACTAAAATAAATAAATAACCATTAAGCCAACATCTACCCAATGGAAGTCATTAAATCACTAGGAAAAGACGAAGAGGGTGAAGATGTTGATGTACATCTGTATAGGTCCTAGATTGGGTGTCTCATGAATAACTGCTTCAAGACAGACATAATGTTTGCTGTTTGTCTGTGTGCAAGATTTCAAGTCACTCCAAAGGTTTCTCACCTGCATGCTGTCAAAAGGATCTTTAGGTACCTCAAACATCAACCAAAATTAGGTTTATGGTATCCTAAGGACTCTCCTTTTCATTTAGAAGCTTTTTTCTGTCAGTGATTATGCTAGGACAATCCATGATAGACGATCAACTTCAGGAGGATGTCAATATCTTGGAAGAAGACTGGTCTCTTGGCAATGCAAGAAACAAACAATTGTGGCTATATCATCTACAGAGGCAGAATATGTAGCAGCTGCAAGTTGTTGTGCTCAGGTACTTTGGATGCAAAATCAACTGCTCGATTATGGATTTAACTTCATGAACACTGAAATCCATATAGACAATGAGAGTACCATATGTATTGTGAGGAATCCTGTTCTTCACTCAAAAACTAAGCATATTCAGATTCGACATCACTTTATTCGAGATTGTTATGAGCAGAGGCTCATTAATGTAGTCAAGGTTCACACTGATGATAATGTAGCAGATTTACTCACCAAAGGGTTTGACTTGGCAAGATTAATTTTTGGTGGTAAACATTGGTTGATGAACACTGCTACATTGAGGGGAGGATCACATGTAAAGTACTGGTGTACAAGTGAAGTACTGTTTTGGTTAGAAAGGATCTTTAGAAGCACTATCGCTACATTTGAGGGGAGGATATGAATGATTGTTCAGAGTTTTAATGATTTGAAGAGATATTTTGAAAAATTGCAGGGTTGTGGTTGACAAATTTGAGTTGGAAATCTTTTTAAGTTGAAAGTACTGCTTAGCCAACTCAAAGTACTGCTTGTCTTAGAAAATACTGCTAAGACAACTAAGTACTGTTCTAACGTTCAGTCAACGGTCAAACATACGTTTTTGCGCTAAAAACATATTTACAACGGTAACTTCTTAGTTATCCAACGCAACCTATAAAAACTCAATTGAATTGCATTTTTCTCTCACTTTATCTCTTTTCATTCACAAATTTTTAATTACAACCTCCGACGCACATCAATTTCATTTCCAATGGCAACTTCGCATTGTAACAAACACTACATGATTGCCTGTGATACGAGAAGAACTGAAAAATAGAGATTTTCATCAAATCATTGATTATTTGCTGGATGTCCATTAACATACTCGTTGTTAGTTGAACTGATCTAATCGGTCTGTGGCTCAACAATTTTTAGGCTTACCGCTTCTCTCGAGCTTGATCATTGGAAGTACTCATATTCGCGAATCGGTCGCTGGCAAAAGATTTGATTTCTGAAGAAACATACGGGCTGGATATCTATCCGTGAGATGCAAATGTGTGATTGTTTTCCACGGTAGGTTATTTAGGACTCACTTCAGAGATATAGATATGAGGCGTAATTTAGCACAATTACTTTCTTATAAACCCTTTTTTTAGCCTCAGTGGAAGTATTTAGATCACTGTAATACTTCCTCCCAATGTCTTAGTATAAGAGTATTCAGGAACTATTTGGGTCTAATATGCATTGCTCTTGTAGGTTTAGCCACAAAAACCATAAAGTTCAATTTCTCTTTGATGTTTTATGATGGAATGTTAGGCATATTCCATTGGTACCACCTTTTCTTATGTATCCTAGATTTATTCAACTATTTTTGAATAAACAATTAGAGGAGTAACCTAAACCTAAGAAATTTTCTACCATCCATTAGATTCACTCTAAGGGTTTTTTACCTTTATGAGAAGAATAGTTTCCTTAAAAGTAAGTTTTCCCCCTCAGGTAGGATTACTCTTGACTCACCCATGTTAGTGGTAGTTACAGCTTGCGTAGCAGCAGAGGAAGAACAAAGTGAGAGCACTCTTTAGATGACAATTCTCAAGGGAATGATCAAGATACCCTCTACTTAAGGTGCCATCAAGCTAGTATTGTACTGCTGAAGGTACTGTGACTTACAAGCAACTGTGTAGCTCAAGGTAATGATTAAGCTCAACGGTAAAGATGCAGTTCAAGATTGACTTACTGACTTCCAAAATCTCCAATGGTTATACTCCCACAGATGGTCTCATAACATTGGAGGTGATGAGGACGTTTGGATTTATATGCTTTAAACAGGGAAGTTAGGAGACTCAAGAGGCAAACCATTTCACAAGCTAAACAGATTATCAAGCTCAAGGCCAAACTCAAGAAGTTGTCCAAAGGGGTCAAGCCATTGGTCAAACATCATCTTCTTTGGGTGAGAAGTCAGAAACATAAGACAAGAGGAAAGAAGCATAAGAAGAAAGTGTCTTCAGTCAAATTGGGGAGATTAAAGGATGAAGGTACTTTGTCTGAAGAGCACTATGTTCAAGAAGATTATACAGCAGATCATTTCTTGAAGTTTGGTTGATAAAGATGCTAGATGTTACTCCTGGACTCTGGAAAGAAAAAAGCGATGTAAAAGAAGAAATAAATATTGAGGAGAAAAAAGGCTTCTGATGTAAAAGGTGGAGGATACTTGAAGAATTAGATTGGAGACCAATTCATGTTACTGCTAGACAGAGTACTGTCACTCCAAGGACCCTAAATTTTGATGATGAAGCAGGTCCTTCAAGCCCAATTCGTCAAACTCAAGATGTAGAGCCTGAAGAACAGTTCAAAGTTGATGAAGTTCTTGCTGATATCTCTAGACCAAGAGGTTTAAGCATTCCTGGTCCCATACAATCTCAACCTCAACAATCAACTCAAGCTACTGACCCAAAAGATAAAGGCAAAGGGATCTTGGTTGAAGAGCCCAAAAAGAAGAAATTAACTCTTCAACAAATCAGAGCCTTGGAGACTACAAATGATGAGGAGGTTGCTAGAAAGATTCAAGCTGAATGGGATGCAGAAGAAGAAAGAAAAAGGTTGGAAGAATTGAAGAAAGCAAAGCCAAAGACTATTTTGAAGAAACCTACTTCTCTTGCTCAAGAAAGGAATCAAATGATGAACTTCTTAAAAGGTCAAGGATACAAGAACTTACAAAAACTTAGGTATCCACAGATGAAGGAATTGTATGACAAAGTTCAAGAATCAATTAAAGACTCCTTCAAAGATTTTATTCCAAATGGGCTCACGAGAAATGAAAGAATGTGTGCAGGAAGAGATGAAAAGCGACTCTTAAGGAAGAGAAAAGCTACAATTTCTGAAGAACAGCCATCAAAGAAGCTTAAGTTGAGAACGGAAACAATTGATGCGCTAAGAAACTATCTTAGGATTGTAGACTTTGAGCATAATGTACAAGACAAAGAGTCACTAGAAGCAATCTCCGTGATTACAGAGTTCAAAGTCATTGACTCACCTGATGGAGAATATCTCATAATCTTTAGGGCAAAATAATCATTTTAGAGCGTTCAATTACTTTGTGGTGGATACTGAAATCTTGGGATAGACAGGATTTATATCTCTATATCGGTTGTAAAAAGGACTATTATGAGCACATTCCTCCAACTAGTTTACTTTTTTTTTTTTTTTTTTTTTTTTTTTTTTTTTTTTTTTTTTTTTTTTCTTTTTTTTTTTTTTATTTTTTTTTTTTTTTTTTTTTTTTTTTTTTTTTTTTTTTTTTTTTTTTTTTTTTTTTTTTTTTTTTTTTTTTTTTTTTTTTTTGGTTTGGTATTTAGGTGATCTTACAACTATTTGGGAGACGCCTGAAACAAGTGATGATGACTTCTGGAAGAATCAAGCAGATTGGGAAATCATAAGATGGAGACTTAATGAATCTTCAGGAGTGCATACACTAGAGCTAGAGGATGGTACAATGATTCACATGCTGGCTGAAAGAAGATATCCTCTATCTAGAGAGTTGATGATCAGGATGTTGGATCATGGAATGGAAGTTGAAGATGAGAGTGAGACAGCCATTACATTGATACATCTGTTCATTTTGTGGACAACTGAAAGCTGTGACATTCTTAACAACTGGTATGTTATTTCATTATTTTCTTTGAAAGGTAAATATTTTATTTGATAAAAAGACTTAATGTAACAAGCGTACCTATTCAAAGTACCGCTAGTTTAAAACAAACAGTACTTTGCTGAAAGTACTGCTAGTTAAAAAGTTGTTTTTGAAATATTTTGAAGATTTGAGTGTGCAAAAAGGTTTAAGACAAAAATGTTTGAATATAAAACTATTTTAAGGGATTGAGTGTTGGTTAACCACCACACAACAAATGGTAATCAATTCACCATATCTCACAGATATAAGAATTGACTAGTCCAATCAAACAGTTTTGGTAAAGACATCTCAAATCTGTTGATGGTGACAATTTACCTAAAATTGTATGGTGATCAATACACCATAGATTGCACTAAAGTCGTGGCTACGCCAAAGCAAACGGCTTTTGGTTAAAGAGAATAAATCGTTTGTTAGCCTTTATAGTTTGCTCAAAACTATATGGTTCTCAACTCACCAATGTTTTATTACTGAGAGTTGGCTAGTCCTGAGCAAACGGCTACAGGTAAAGACTTATCAAATCCGTTTATGGTTGTAATGACTTACCAAAAGTCATATAGTATTCAACACACTATGATTCATGTTCTGAGTGTTGAAATGGATTTCAGTTTCACATGGATTATTACCTTTTCTAGGTACCAAAGAACTGACTAGCCCAAGAGTGAATGGCTTACTTGGTAAAGGCTCATAAAAACCATTTATGTTGCTGAGAAGAACAATCTGTTTGATGCAAAGACAAAGAATTTAACAATAGATTTCATTTCAAGATACTCAAACAGATTGTATACAAGATACTACTCAAAAGATGAAGCTTAAAAGATTAAAGACTAGTATTGCTACAATGACAAAACAGACTGATGATGAACAAGACGACAAACTATCAAGATAACTTGAAGTAAGCAAGTTGAATTCAAGTTAGGGGGAGGATTGTTGGATATACAAGTCTGAAAGTAAAAGTATGTAAGTACATTACAAATGTACCGCTATGTATCAAGAGGAGTCAAAGTAGCTAATATAAATGTAAGTAAATGCTTTGTATTAGAGGAAAGTCAAAGCACTGCCGAAGATAAAGGATAATTAAAGGATAATTATGTATTTGTAATTTTAGATTGATTAGAATTAGTTTTCGTGTCAAACAAGAATTGTAAACCTAATAGGGTTATCCTTATGTCTATAAAAGGATCTCTAGGAAGGTATTAGAGATACACGAACAACAAAGCAACAATAGCAAAAAGCATAGTTAGTGATATTAGAGATTAGTATTGTATTAGGGATCTGCAACTTAGGCAGATTCAAAAGGGTTATAATACAAATTGTTTGATTAATCATTGTGTGTTCTTCTTAATACTGCCAATTAGATTCCGCATAGTTGACAGTATATCAGTGTTTCAATAAGGAATATCGATCCAACAAAGAGTTTCGACAGAAGTATGATGAATTTGGTAATAAGATGTTCGACTATGAAGTCATGAAGTTAAAGTGCAATAAAAAAGCCATTACCATTAACCATATGGGACTTACTTTTTTTTTGAACGGCAAATGGAATTTTATTAAAAAAGAGTTAGAAAGAAACTAGCAGACGATATACACGCAAAAACGATCCAACAAACAAAGAACGAAAAGGAACAGAAAACACTAACGAAACGAACTCGCAAAACAACCAAGGTATAGAATAAGAAAGATCCCACCATGGCGCCAACTGAATTAACTCCCATTAACGAAACCGAACACCCGAGGCATCATACCAAAAAGCGATCTAACCGGCATCTTTTTTTTGTCTCGATAAGGCATTATGAAGAAGAATAGCTTCTTTAACGTTGCCATAATAACTCCAAATCTGAAGGTCGCTAGGAAAATAATCTTTCCACGAACGTAGTTGCGCGAGAGAGAACAACCCGACCCCGTGTATATTTCCATTGGGGTCTCTATAGCTCCATCGTTTATCAGAATCTATCTCAGTCACTAGTTAGAGGACCAATATAATCAATCCACGAAGAACCAGACTCAGCAGCAATATTTAAATCATTACCCGGGGGTGTAGATGGAGGCGCAATGATGGAGTCTTTTTCAGGAGCAATAACTGGCGTAACATCCTCATTATCATCAGTGGTAACATTACCACAATCACCCTGAGAATGAACTCCAAGAATCTCACCAGCATCATCTTCCAAATTCTTTTCCATGCAATCCTTAATACACCCATCATTATACAAGACCGAATCATCACGAATCTCGCCTTCTTCAAAGGAGTCCACAAGATCACTTTCCACCCCACGAACATCTTTTCTCGCAAAACGACTAGAGGCAACCACCGAATCATTTGTTAACAATCTTAGGGAATCTGAATCACAAACTATCGGACATCCAAATATTGCTCCTCATTTTCCAAACTTTCATCCAAACTAGGACCCTCTGCATCCTTCCTTTCCAGAGGATTAGACTCGGAATTGACCTCCATCGATTCAATATTGGGCGCCCAATATGCAAACTCAGTAGCGATAATACGATAAGTCCGATTACGATATGAAACTATAAAGGACTCTATCACACGATGTAAAGACTCTGTAAGGACACAAACCTTCCCATGAGACATTGGTCCATCACTTACCATATCCGTAAACACGCTGCTTCCCCACCGACCACCCAACTTCTTATAAACCTCTGGAGCCCATGATGCCAATGGCAGACCCACCAGGTCTATCCAAACACATCTTTCATCTGGAATAAAATCGTGAGAAACATCTTTGAACTCCAAAAATATCTCTTTTAACGCCTTTGAAGTCTTGACGCTTTCCACTTGATCCATAGAGTCGAATTCCAACCAAACCCAACGTCCCCCAACATATCTAAGACCAACATCATCGAATCCCTCAGAAGACATATGTTTTAGAAGCTCTGAAATGACACTTAAATCTTTAACTTTAGCAAGAATTACTCTGCTCACATACCATCCAAATCAATACAATCGTCTACCGAGATAGACATCACCGCTTCATTACCCGCTTCCTTATATACCTTGTTACAATCCGACACCCCCACAGATTCTGCTCCAGCATTACTTGCTACCTAACTTTGCCCTGACATGTATACTGATTTGTTGCCCAAGGACGCTTTAGCATACGACGTTAAAAGACTGAAAAACATTTTTCGTTGATACTAACAGATTTGAGTTTGTTCGAACCTACACTGGGTTTGCCGTCCCCAGAACGTTCCACAGGTCTATTATAAGTTCGACCATACTTCGCCACATCGGCAAATAAATGAAAACCACCCATCCATGCCGTTCTTAGATTGGAAACTAACTGATTGATATCATTAACGTTTATAAAACGTACAAAACCAAATCGATGACACCGATTTTTGGATCTTTTTGCAGCTATTGTAAACATCGATCACCACACCCCATTTTTACAAAGTATCCCGAAGATCTTGGGACCGACGCATTCCATGGGATATTAGATACAAGTTTGATGAAACCGACTTATGGTTCCTCACGAAAAATTAGGATGGGATTTGTTGGGAAGGACTTTGTTTACGTTGTTTAGACGACGATTATTATCGAGATGATCGTTCCTTTTACTTTCTGAATAATTATTAGATCGGTGACCTGTGCCAATTGTCATCGTTATTTAACAACAAAATAGCCAAGATCCGAAAATAGGATTGAAAACGCCTATCATTGGTGAGATGCCAAGATCGAAAATTGTACTCTTACTTTATTATTATAAATATACTAGTAAGCATTGTTTATCCCATCTATGCCTCCATTTAAGGTCTTACTATAACTGTTAAGTCGTCAATAAAAAACTTGTGATTATGTAAACACAATAAACGTCTCACGAAAAAGTGTATAATCACCTTGGGATTACGATCTACATACGTCTCACGCCTTAGTAAAAAGCATCTACAAGTGTTTTTACAAATTGGATGGCAATAATTTATTTAAAAATGGGTATTGTATTTGTCATGACAAATATGTACGAAAAAGCATGCATACATCTTCGTAATATAGATTTTAATAAAAACTTTACTCAATTAAGTTATTTATTACGGTATCACATATTTTCTATACATCTAAGTATAAATAGTGGTACCTTTGTGTAAAATTGACGATCAACGTGTTTCCAAATATAAAGATTAAGAAATGGTAAAAAATGAAAGTAGTGACCATGCCTTGGTTCTCGGTACTCAATCGAACGCACAAAGAAGCAGAGAAACAGGTCAGCGCGAAGCTTATTAAAAACCTGAAATCTTTAGGAAAATCCTCCTTAAACTTCTCTTATAGTTTGTTCTAGTGGATGAGCCGTACTTCCCATGAGTCCATAGCGTCCAGTTTTAACCATTCAAAATAAAACTTTAATTTGGAAAACACAATATAACTATTAAATTGATCCATAATAAATATGATTTCATAAATAATTAGTCATGTTTATATTTTTTTTCGAAAAACCCATTTATTTTCACATAAGTCAAACTTAAATAAAAACTCTCTCGATCTTCTCTCTGTAATAATTCACATAACAATTATTTATAACAAGAACACTTAACATTTTGAGTATCCAAATATCAAATATGATCCTAATTATTTAACCCCAATTAAAAATATGTATGTATTCATATTAAGGCTCCTTCGTCCGACAAAATCGGCACATCCATCAAACATAATCGATTGCGTAAGCTTATTCAAAATATACACCACATAGCACATAAATTAACTTTTAGGCCCTATTAAGACATTGCCAAGGTCTTCTCTAGCTTTTAAAATCGTGGATAAAACTCATAAATTTAACTGTCTATGTTTTAACTCTTGTATCATCATATTTGCATAATAATTTCTTTAACAATTAACATGTTTATTTAACATATCCCTCCTATGATAAATTTCATGTATTTATCATGGATGCCGAATTAACAATTTAATTTAAACATAAAACCGATCAATTTACAATTTAACACATCAAGTTTTATCCTTAAAATTGAATACAACCTAGAATTCGTCTAATTAATTTTATAACCAATAAAGATTGAATCTTGATGCACAAAGATCGGAATCTGATCCTAAACGCCCAAAGGGCTTTAAAAATTAATCAGAAACCCCTAATTATTTGTCAAATTTTATTACTTGTAATTACAAATTCATACACGATGGCTCTGATACCACTGTTGGGATTTTAGATCGAATTAACAATAAAACATATCACGAGTACGCAGCTGAAAGATCAAACACGTATAGAATATATAATTAACAAGAGATTTAGATGTGCTACCCCTGTAGGATCCCTTACTGAATAGATCTTGAACCTTTAGCTTGCAAAGGGTTTATTACTTTAGATAGATCGAAAGCAACAATAATGAAACACTGATTGAACACTATTGATTATGCGGAAACAAATCAACAATGCTAATAGTACAGTTTATGTTTTTTAAAAAAAAAATAAAAAAAAAAAAAACACAAGAGACTCTTTATACAAACTCACACTTTATTATATAACTTGATAGTACTAGGTTACAGCTAGGATTGGCTAATTGTTCTCTGTTGATCTATATCTATTAACTATGATTAGGGTTCCTTTTTTTTTTTTTTTTATACACAAGTAAACCTAATGGGCTTACAAAACGCGTGAGGAGATAATGCATATCTATTCCTAATTTAACTCATTCATATCTCCTAACAGCACTAACTATTATATGCTAGCAACACTAACTTACTACTAACAGCACTAACTATACTAACAGTACTAACAATGTACTGGCAGTACTAACTATACACTAACAATACTAAAGACTTAGTCTATTTTCTTCAATCTTACTCAACAACACTAAGTTTTCACTAGCAGCACCAATGTTGAACCAACATCAGTAAGTTGTAAAGTCTTTTAAAACCTAACGACACCTTTTAGCAGAAAGTTACACTACTTTAACAATAACGTACATCAACAAAAACAAACGTCTTTAATATAAGCGTGTGTATAATACTACGCAAAACATAAGGATCAAACGTATAATCCCTCTAGTTATTAAATACAATACGTTCTTAGCCAAACTACGTGAATTGCTAGTACTAGTAGTGTTTAACCAAACGATCACCGTAGATTGACTATCAACTAAACCAAGTAAACCTTCGTGTTTTGGGATGGGGGGGGGGGTGGGGGGTTTTTTTTCGAACCCAAACAAACAAAACCTTTGTGGGTAGTCTGTCAATCGAAACAGGAGGGGAAAAGAAAACCGAAAACCTTAAAAGGTTTTGGTTCGGTCGACTAGGAGAAAAAGCAAGAGAGATTAGGGATTTTAGGGATTGAAGTTATGAGCTCTCAAGGACCCTAAGACCTCCTTATATACTCCTCTTAACTTGGCTTGCAAGCAAAGTCCCCCACCTCCTCATGAGGAGGTGGTTCGATCGACTATAAAGAAAGAGGGGAAAAAACCAAACTTTCATTTTTCCCGGTTTTGCATATTAGTCCTTTAACTATTAATAACTAATATTTATTCTCGTTAAACTTTTAACGATCGTTTGTTAAACACTAATTAATATATTACATTATTATATTAAAATAAGTTGGTTCTAATTTTAAGCGTGTGACGTCCCCTTAGGCTCGAATTAATTCACGGACATATATATTATCCTATATGTTCATATTCCAAACAGATTGCGTTTAAGTAGTTCAGATCAGCAGCTTCAAAATAAGGCATTCTGGATAAAGAGTGTTTGGAAATTTGCTTGAGATTGTTTTAACAAAATTAGTTTTTGATATGTATAAAAAAGAACCTAAGAGGGCGGCAGGTTGGATATGAGGATTGAAAGTTAATTTGGACTATCCAAACACTCCAAAATGCTTATCGGCTTAAAATAAGCATATAAGCAGAGGAAGTAAGCAATCCCAAACACCCTCTTAAATAGTGATTGTCTAGACGTTTGACATTTGTGATTTTTTAGGTACTTTAGAGGAAACTTGACCTGTATCCAGTGGCGGACGCAGGATTTTGGATCATGTGTGGCACGATTTTTGGCTTCACAATTTTTTTTAAGCCATAGTCGTCCATATAATAGGATAAAACCAGTTTTTAGTGATATTATTACGCGCACTAGCTATGTCCGAATCGATACTAAACATAAACATGCATATACTCTTATAAAATGAAAATGACGTATGTCCGAATCGATCTCAATGGATCCCTCGTGACTGCCCAGAGGAGAAGAATAGGTAGGGATAACAGGATTGGAACCCGTGAGATTTTTGACCCAAAACAAATGTTACATCCCTTTCAATTGGTCTACAGTGTCATTGTAGAGAATCCCTACCTGTTTTTCACATCGCACGTGCCACACATAGCTTGTGTGTAGGTTCGCCCGGCATACCAAACACTGAACATTGAAGGTGGTTCGGTGTGCAAATGATCCACCTGAATAAGAAAACTATAATTTGAAACAAAAGTGGTTCTGCGTGCAGTGGCGGATCCAAGATTTTACCTCCTTTTTGTGACATAATTTTTTACAAATGATTTTACTCACATGTTTTGTGATTTAAAAGATTAAAGATTTATGTGATTTAAAATTTTTAGATATTAGCTAAAATTACCGCTGCCAAGCGCGATGGTTAATGACCTCGTTTAAATATAGCAATAAACAATATAAACTATTGAAATAATAAAAAATTCATAAAACTAAAAACATACGACATATAATTAAGGCCAAAACACATATTAGTACCCCGAACTTGGCAAAGTGGATCATCTAGTACCCTGAACTTTTAAAGGTGTAGAATGGTACCCTGAACTTGACAAAATATAATTTCTACTACCCTATACTAATAAACTCAACAATTAATTATTTTTTCTTTCTAAAAATCATTTTAGTAGAGTAGTTTGTAAACTTTTAGCTAAGCAAATATACTTTTTTCTAAAATTTACACTTTTTTTCTATATTTTAAGAATTAATATAGTATTTTAGTTGATTATTTAGAATAAAAAGAATGCACATATTTATATTATATAGTTAAATGTTCGTTTCAAATAATTTTAAGACAATAACAATTTGACTATTTATTTCTTTAATAGTGTAATATGAAGATATATTAAAAGTAGCGCGTTAAAAATATTTTAAAAATCAATGGTACATATACATTCTTTTTATTCTAAATAATCAATTAAAATGCTAAATTAATTTTTAAAAGATAAAAATAATTAAATTTTAGGAAAAAAATATATTTGCCTAGCTAATAGTTTTACTATAAAATATTTATTACAAAATATTCTATATAAATATTATTACAAAATATTCTATTAAAATGATTTTCATTCTATTAAAATGTTATTAAGGTTTTTTATATTTGATACTAAATTTGTTTTGATAAAATTTATATACAGAATAAGTATACACAAAGTTTTGTAAAAAAATATTTAAATATCACATATAGATAATATCTTCATTTAAAAAAACGTATATTAAAACACGTCTCTTTTTTTCTTTCATAATCACTAGTTATTGACCCGTAAAATTCACAGGGCCAAATTTAAAACCGTAGAATAGTGATTTCTATATAAGTAGATACATTTGTGATGGGAGGTGATTTGCCACTCCTATTTTTTATTATGTACACTCTCAAATGTGCATTGAACTGTTTGTAACCGCAAATATAAGCTGCTTTAAATGTTTGTACTTGAGTTTCACAATCATTTTTATGAGTGTGCCAATCAATTTCCTTGTGGTATTATTAAAAAAAAAAAAAATAAAAAATGATATGTTGATGAATGAATAGAGATATTAATGCTACATTATGCTATGAATAATTTTTGAAACACTATAAAATGCATTTGATTTTTGTTGTATATAAACTATGAGAAACATTTCTATTACAATAATAAGTAAAATTAATGGATAAGTGAAAAAAAAAACACATTAGACATTAATGATATTTAATAAAACGTTGATGATAAACTTACCTTTATATTATAATCAATTGTAAAATATGAGATATATGTTTCACATCATATCCACTATAATAATTTTTAGTTAAACAAATATGAAATAAGTAAGTGATACTTTTTCACGTCTATTTGTTATAATAAATTTTATTCTCAATATTAATGAGGAAAAAATATTTTATTCACTTTTCTAATCTTCCTTATATTATTGATTGAAAACATCTTTTACGTAGTAAAGGAAAATGAAAGTGAGGACTTTTGCATTTAAAAAAGAATATTTCCTTATTTAGGTAATGATGTTTCAAATTTTTTAATTATTTTTGATATATGTTTAATTAAAAGCTTAAATACTTCTAAAATTGCCATTATTTTGGTGGAGATTGATAAAGATAAAAAAAACACATAAAAATATATTGTGTAAAATTTATAAAAACAAAATTGAAAAAAAGAGGGAGGCAATAATAAAACTTTAGTGGTTAATCTTTTAAAATAAAATTGTATAGAGTTAAGTGTAAATTTATAAATTTACAAATTTTATTATGACTTAAAAACAAATAACACATTAAACTTTCATAACTTATAAAACAGAAAAAATAAAAATTATAAATATATTTAAAAAACATAATATACAAGCCCCGTGCGTGCACGGGGATTAAAACTAGTAATATTATAAAGGGATTAATTTTATATATCATCATACTTTAAACATTAATTTTATATATACTCAAAGTGCAACTAATGAATGCATAACTGTATATGTTTTTTAATAAATATTTGGGTATATATGAAAATTTCTATCCTTTAATGTGGGTAGATTTGAAATTGCCCATAAATTAAAAGATGTAAATACTCAAGTGACAATTAAATAGAATAAAATAACAAAATTATTTTACTTCCCTAATCATTTTTTTCATACCTCGAGACATGCAACTCAATAGTTGCACCGCATTGCAGACACACGGATAAGATTTCTTTTTTAGTTGGATGACAACTATTTGCATACATGTTAAATAACTTATTGACATGTGACATGGCGGCCGATTTTAGTTTTTGATTTAGCAAAAAAGCAATGTTTTAAAATGAGAAATCGTGTTATATTGTAGAGCCGTTTCATAGTAGCAGAAACCATCAACATAACTGTATGTAAAAAACACGCTGATGATTATCAATTAAAGTGGAAAATTTGATCTCTAATACAACTTATTTAATTCAAGTGTTCATATAACGACATCTATAAAATTTCTACACATGTATGAGATTCATCTTTTTTTTAAACTATGGTTTTGTTTTTAGGCGACTAATCACGGGGTTTGAAACTCACAGCACAAAAACTTTATTTAAAGGTAAACTTATACCAAGCTAAAGCATACATTCACACAAAATACATACAATCATAATAAAAAAATTTACTACTATATTTTTATACATTTTTTTAAGGTTAATGACATGTTATATCAACGAATTTTCTTAAATATTCATTTATAAGTAATGTAGTCAATAAGACCATTACCACATATACCCATCAAACTTCTCTTTAAAATTGTTGTTAGGACAAAAATGTGAGTTCTTAACCAATTTTTTAAATTTTTTATGATGTTTAATTTTTAATATTTGTATTTTTCTGAAATTGTTGGCAACATTTTAAACGACACCTTAACAACACCCTAGTAACAATTTGCTTTACTTAAAAAAAATGTTCCGTTCAGTTTGGTTTTCGGATTTTGTGATCAACAAGCAAAAGAACCCGCGCGTTGCGGCGGGGCTAATTTTTTCCCGAATAATTTTTTTTACGTTTCGAGGTTTTTTTTTGGCGATGCGTTATGGACTGGGCTAATTTTTAATTTTCTTTTTTTTGTATGATTCGGGGAAAAAAATTTGTGTTGGGACGGGCTAATTTTTTCCCGAATATTTTCTTTTTTTTGGGACGGTTTAGTAATTTTTTTTACGGGAATTTTTGTGTAAGAAAATCGTAAATAGTTAAAAAGGTGAGGGTCCGTTGTTGTATTTTTTTTTCTTTGGGCCTGATTTTAGACTAATTTTTGGTTGTTTTTTTTTGGCTTTTTTTCCCCGGATATTTCCTTTTTTTGTAGGATCGGAAATTTTTTTTTGCGTTGGGACGGGTTAATTTTTTCCCAAATATTTTTTTTTTGGGACGGTTCGATATCTTTTTATTTGGGCCGATGAATGTAAAAAAGTTGTGAACAATAAAAACTTGACGTGTGTTTTATGTTAATTTTTTTACGGATTTTTTGTGTAAGAGGATAGTTTTTTTTTTTTACTTTGGGCCAGATTTTGGGCACACATTTTATGCGATTTTTGGCTAGTTGTCGACAAATGTGTATATTAGTAATAATTTTTTTTATATGGCTTATGTGTTGGGCCTCATGTTGAAAGTGTTGTTTTTTTTTGCTATATTTTTTTTATATCGATTATTTTAAAGTTATTAGGTATCGAAAATGTTTTCGCGGGTATTTTTTTATCTGAATAAATCGGAACTTTTGTAATATTTTTTTTCACTCCTACTTTGTGCATACAAATTTAAAAAAAAAAAAACTAAAATCGGGCTGACCCAAAATGAGAGCCCGTTACTGTAGCTAATGGCCCCCTGTCAAACGAACAGTGGATTTGACGCCTATGTGTATTATATAATACCCTAATTGTAAACATTTTAAGGAGATTAGGACTTGAAAGTGATGGTTGTAATGCTCGGGCCAGAAGGGGGTGGGTAGGGGAAAAAAAACGTCAACTGAAACTTAATGCCTTTATGATTTGGTCAAGGCTCAGGGTTACTCTATTCTTCTATCGATTTAAACTTATTTTAACAAAATAGGGGGATAACATGCTGCTGTAAAACAAGCAGGGAAGTTACCTGCTTTCCTTTGAAAAAAAAAAAATTATGTTCATATTTGGTCCCTAAAGTTTTAACAGTAGATTGGGTGCTTGTTTTTTAAAAAAGAAAGTAGGTAACAAGCATGATTTTCCCAACCAAAATATAAAACTAGTCTATTTTCTTCTAGATATTATATTTAAATTAACGCATGTATATCTTCACCTTCCAATACTTATTATTTAGATTCTCGATTAGAATAGATGGCATATAATGTCGCTATAATATACGCAAAAAACCTACCGTCTCACATTATTCTTCTTTCTAAACCTTGTCATTTATTCGAGACCATATGAAACCTAAACAAAGAGCTCGACTTGGAGGTTCTTGTTCCTGATGACGTCATATGATAACCACATATAGCAAGAGTTCCAACCAATCGTTTGTCGTTTCAACTGTGTTTCGTTTTTTTTTTTTGAAAGAATGGCACTCGTTCCTTGCGTCGGATATGTTTAAAAACAAGCATAACCAGCATGTCGATGACCATAAAAACAACCTTAAGTTTATGTTCTTGTCTAAAACCGAAACATCATTCGAGTTTGCCACCATCGATTGTGAAGAAGCGCCACCGAGTGATAAGGATTTAACTCCCACACGCCGCCCTTTACCACCATTCGAAGAGACTACTCCTTATGATATTCATATTCTCACATCTTTTCATGGTTTGGTATGTCTAGGCATACTAAAGGATTGGCGCGATGTTGAATACTCTGATCTAATCTTATGGAATCCTTTGACGAATGAGTATAAGAGGTTGTCCAAATCTAAATATCATCACAGGGATTGCATCACGTTGTATTGGAAATTCGGATTGTATTACAGCTGTTGTGAAGATGACTACAAGCTTTTATGTTTAAATCTTTTTGACGATTATGTTTACATATACTCATTGAAATCGGACTCATGGAGAAAAGTAGACGCCTTTCAACATATAAGTAGACTTTTTATTGAACGTTGGGAGTCCAGGTACTTATTTGACTGATTATCTCTACTTTTAACGACAAGACATTCAAATAACAAGTCAAGTTCAATAATAAGGTTTGACACAAAAACTGAACGGTTATCAAAGATAGAAACTCCCTGGGGGAGGCTAATAATCAAGATGCAAAATTTTATTTTGCCACTATTATGGTCAAAAGTGATTGCATTCATGTTTGCGCAAGTATGACATTAATATGTAGTTGTGATAAAAGTTTCACAAAGGTACGGACCTTGTATCGAGTTGGGGAAGATTGGATGAATATGGGAAAATTGAAACAGTGTTAACTTTTCAACTAGGCCGGGCTGTTATGATCATACTATCAGCTCTCTGATTCCATTCCACTTAATGAAGAACGGAAACTGGCTCATGCTGAAGCATGGGTCGTCTTTTTCCAATGATCGAATTTATAAAGTATATCTCAAAAAGAAGATGAACATCACAAACATAGGCAAAGAAAAAGAAAAAGGCAACATCTATGACGACTTTGAGTATGCGAATGTTAGAATGGATGATAATATTAATATTAATAATCTTGCCCGCTGAAGTTAGATACATTGAAACGTTTGTGTCACCCAATCGATATATGAAGTAGCCATTAGCATCATATCATCTTAACATTGGTAATTAGTGTTCTTTTTGTTTCCATGTACAAAGAAATTTATCAGTAGATAACTGTGTTTAATTGGGTATGTAGCCCAACTTTTTATCCAATATACCATTTGAAGGTTTTGGTCAGTTGAGCACTAACTTTGCTCTGATAATAAGAATATGTATTCTTAAGAACATGATAATCATAGTAAGAATTCTAAAACAGTACTATAACTTTTTCATGTGTTTAAAGTGCCAATATTGGCCATCCTCATCGACATGGACGGACTTTACCGGTTTCAAGTACATTGTGCTGTCGGTTCAAACCCTGTGTGGTGGGGGGGGGGGGGGGGGGGGGGGGGGGGGGGGGGGGGGGGGGGGGGGGGGGGGGGGGGGGGGGGGGGGGGGGGGGGGGGGGTATTAGTCGGCCAAGTGGGTTAAAAACCATGGTTACCCGAAAAGGTGCCAATGTGACTCATTGTTCATTTCATTCTTAATGAACTTACAAATCGCTTTTTTTTCATCTGAAGTATGGTTGGCGACAAGTTTTTACCTTTACATGATAACTCGAGTTATATACGCTTGTTGGAAATACGGAAGATCTGCACTAGCTTCAAACACCAAAAACCGAGTATCGTGCACTAATGGTGATGAACAAATAGACCCTCAATAATTGGCTACCACATTATGCAACATACATTTAAGTGGGTGCATTATAAAACCAGAACATCTTTCACACAAATCTACTTTATGTATTTTAATAAACAGTTATTTATTATAAACAATCTGTAATACAGAAGAGATTATACAAAAATACGAAAAGAACACATGAAACGAAGAAAGATCACCATGTGCAAAACACGGAACGTACTTGCATAAGAGTTCGTTGAAGTATGATGAATTTGATAATAAGATTATGTTCAGACTACAAAGTCATGAAGTTGAAGTTCAATAAAATAGCCATTACCACTAACCTTCATGCTCATTAAGCTTTGTCTATCTCCGCACGTTGTTGACACCTGCAGTATACTTTTTGGTTTTCGATGTTCATGTGAAATACAATTGCAAGAAATGCTAGCCACTTTTAACACCTTCGACTCTGGTGCAACACAAGTGCATCAAAAAACTGCGTTCTCAACCTCGAGTACTCAGAAAAGCAGCTTGGTTGAGCGAAATCTCAAACACCCTCAAATTTGTTTCTATGCTGTGTCAAAGTGTTATCAGCATATAATCAACCCCACAGATAAATTCCTTTAATCGCATTGAGCACAGGGTCTCATGTGGCCTTGAGCAACATACTGATGCGATATTAACACCTTCAAACAATGTGTACCTCAACCAGTGGCGCGATGCTGTTTTTCTTTCGCTAGCAGGTCCGTTCGCAGATCCTGTCCTAGAAAGCCAAAACCACGGTTAACGGGACCAAATATCAATCGACAGATCAAGGACAATGCAATTAATATCTATGCCTAGGAAAAAATAATCTTAAAAATCAATTTTTTTTACAATATATCAGACAACAAGCATACCCCGTCACCAAACATCGACAGTTTGTGCAGCCGTCGATAAAATCCATATTTATGTTAGACAGAAATACCCATGGCATGGCCTCTCGATACAGGTACAGCAATTTGTCGCTTCTTTAATTTAACCTCATCACCCATATCCATCAAACATCTTTCTAAAACACGAAAACCTGTTTTACTTAAATACCTCTTTTACAAGAATCTGCCGCATTGAATAGCCTCTTCGACCGCTCGTCAGAACACAAAATTTTTAATAGAACATTGACGCGTGACTATGCTGACAATAACTCTTTCATTAGATACCTCCAAACCAAAGCCTCATTAACTTCATGGTTTTGCAGACAAAGTGTCATTACATTACTACGTTGTGTTTCGGGAACAAGTTTTAACTGATCTTTTGGTGATAAAGGGGTAAAACACCGTTTAATTCCGCTTGTGATTTTATTAACCCTGTAGAACATCGTGTGAAACGTGACATGATCAGGAAGGATGTTATTCTCTTCCATTTCGTTAATTACTCGAGTTGCTGACATCACGTTTCCAGATCTGATGTAAGCGTTTATTAACGCATTGTATACACCAGAATCCGGTACTAAATATCTATCACGGATTTCATCGAAAAGCTCCTGTGCTTTTGTCGTGTAGTGACTGATTCCTGAATCAAAGTCGTTATAGTCCGTAATGTCGGGAAACAGTTCATGTGTTCCATTTCATTAAGAAGACATAACCTGTCTTCAAAACGACCTTGTTTGGAGTATGACTCGATTCTGATGTTATACGTTACGGTATCGAGAGAAAAGCCTCGTCGAATCATATCGTGGTAGAATAGTTTGACAGAAGTAACATCACCTGATTCTTAAAAACCAAGAAGCAAAATATTCATAGTTTTGGTGGTCGAGGTGAAACGAGAGTATAGTCTGTTAAATACTGATCTTGCTTCTTTCATTTGCCTCTGTGTACAAAACGCTCGAAGCAAAAGATTGAACTCTTCGGTACCGAATGGATTCCCTTGAGATTGAAACTTTGCGATTCTTGATAGCATTATGCTCATCGATTTAGGGGTAAGTAATGACGGATCTGTTTTGTGAATGTTTTCTATCAACTCGCATGCTTTGTCAAAATTACACATACGAGTTAATATATGAAGTGTCTTTTCAAACGCATCAGGACTCGGGATAAAGTTTGGAAAATTGAGGGTGAACTTAAAAAACTCAAATGCTTTAAGACAGTTGGAATTGAGTGCAGAAAAGAAGTCCGAGAACGTTTCTACAAAAGTGGGCTGTTACGGCGGTTGATAGATGATTTGGGTTAGTCAGGTCCATAATGGGTTGGTTGGGATATGGAAGGTATTGATGGCCTTGGCGGATTTTAATGATTTCAGATTTCTAAATCAGAAGATAAAATCGGAAAGATACGGACTGTGAGAAGTTGTTGAGGAACTTGAAGAAGTTGACTGCTCTTTCCTAGGGATTACATGGAAAAAATATATCAGTTAACATGATGAACTAAACCTTTGTACACAATTGTGAATAATATCTATAGTAACTAACGCCTAATGATCAAAGTAACTAAAGGGTAGTTTCGCACACAACTTTTGTATGCTCTTGCTTTGGGGAAAAAAAGAGCATAGGGGGTGTTTGGGATTGCATATTTTAAAGTGTATATCTCGTTTTCTAGCAGGTGGCTTGTTTCTAAGGCTTAATTAGGTAAAATAAGCCACCTAAGCAGTATCAAACAATCAAAGGTGCTCTATAATATAAAAATATAAACAGTTCTTGGGTACATATGACCCAAAAAATAGGATAGATGGGTAACTCACATGTAAAAGAAGAATTACAATGACAAACGGGACAAATAAATTTCACGTTGGTATTTTACCGTTTACACACACAAAACACCTTTAAAGGGATGTTAGGCATTGGTTATTTTAGAGTACTTATTATGCTTATTCTAGAGGTTGGCTTATTCGTGTTAGCTTATATTAGCAATGAACCAAACAAGACACGTTACACACTCACATATAGAATGTTCAACAGTAAGCGGAATAACACAACTAAGCTATATACACCTTAAATAAGTAGTACTAAAAAATTGGCTGTAAATCACTACAAAAGCTAGACGCACACTCTAATAATTTGTCAATGGGAGCTAATCTATAACTAATATCGAACTGTTATTTTTTAAGCTGAATATAGCAGAAAAAGATAATCTCAATCCAAAACACCCTCTTACAACAAAAAAAATGAAGAGACAACCTTTTAAGTGGTTGCCCTTTTGGTGACAAGTAAGCAAATAAGCTATACCCAAAGACCCTTTTGGAGGTAATAAGCTATAGATTGAATAATAAGCTAGTAAACCAAAATCAGCATAAATAAGCTAATTTAGGTTGACATGATAAAAATGAAACATTTTTTATAATCGTAAAAGGAAAATAAATTTTACCATATGAAGAAGCTAATCAAAAAGTTTTTTTTATGTCTTTAGGGTGTTTAGGTTTATTTTGAAACTTTTTATCTTTTTATAAGTTTATTATGAGATAATAATTAAATTCTCCTTTCTATTGTAGCGGAGCAGTGAGAGATGATGAGGAACTCTAATGTTTTAAATGATATGGGAGGGTTAATGTTGAAATTGTGTGATGTGTGAAATAAAGTGGGGCCACAAACAATGTTTTTATTATATTTTAATTCAACATACACACTCTCAACATCTCAACATTACCTTCTGATTCATTTTGAACTTGAGAGGTTCCTCATCATCTCTCAATGCTCCGCTAGCAATAGGAAAGGAGAATTTATTTAATTATAGAATAATACTTATATAAAAGTAAAAAGTTTCAAAATAAACCTAAAAACACCTCCTTAGAAATAAAAATAAATACTTTGTTGATTAGTCTTTTCTTCATATGGTAACTTTATTTTCCTTTTACAATTATAAAAAATGTTTCATTTTTACCATGTCAACCTAAATTAGCTTATTTATGCTTATTTTGGTTTACTAGCTTATTATTCAATCTATAGCTTATTACCTCCAAAAGGGTCTTTGGGTATATAGCTTATTTGCTTTTGTGAACAAGAAGGGCAACCACGTAAAAGGGTTTCTTCTTTTTTTGGGTGTAAGAGGGTGTTTTGGATTGATTATCTTTTTCTGCGTATATCAGCTTAAAAATAAGCAGTTCAGATATTAGTTTTAGGATTAGCTCCCATTGACAAATATAGGAGTGTGCGTCTTAGCTTTTTGTAGTGATTTACAGCCAATTTTAGTACTTTCTTATTTTAAGGTGGTTATATAGCTTATTGTGTTATTCGCTTACTTGTTGAACTTCTATATGTGAGTTGTTAACGTGTCTTGTTTGGTTCATTGGGTAATATAAGCTATCACGAATAAGCCACCTGCTAGAATAAGCAAATAAGTACTCTAAAATAACCAATGCCTAACATCCCTTTAAAGGTGTTTTGTGTGTGTAAACGGTAAAATACAACGTTTTTTTGTGAAAAAATTTATTTGTCCCGTTTGTCATTGTAATTCTTCTTTTACATGTGAGTTACCCATCTATCCTATTTTTTTGGGTCATTTTGTAACCCAAGAACTGTTTTTTATTTTTATATTATAAGCACTTTTGACTGTTTGGATACTGCTTAGGTGCTTATTTTACTCTAGATTAAGCCATTAGAAACAAGCCACCTGCTAGAAAACGAGATATACACTTTAAAATATGCAATCCCAAACACCCCCTATGCTCTTTTTTTCCCCAAAGCAAGAGCATACAAAAGTTGTGTGCGAAACTACCCTTTAGTTACTTTGATCATTAGGCGTTAGTTACTATAGATTATGCACAATTGTGTACAAAGGTTTGAGTTCATCATGTAACTGATATTATTTTTTCCATGTATCCTAGGAAGATGCAGTCGACTTCTTCAAGTTCCTCAACAACTTCTCACGGTCCGGATCTGTTCCCGATTTTATTCTTCTGATTTAGAATCTGAAATCAGTAAAATCGCCAAGGCCATCAATGACCATCTTTTTCCCAACCAACCCATTTGACCTGCACTTACCAATCATCTTATCAAAACGCCGTTAACAGCATTTTGTAGAAAACGTTCTCGGTGTCTTTTTGCACCACTCATTCAATCGGTCTAAAGACATGAGTTTTTTAAGTTCACCCTCAAGTTTCCAAACTTTCCCGAGTCATGTTGCGTTTGAAAGGACACTTCATATATTAATGTTGTGTAATTTGACAAAGCCATGACGAAGTTGATAGAAAACATTCACTAATAACAGACTCCGTCATTACTTACCCCTAAATCGATGAGCATAAATGCTAATCAAGTATCGCAAAGTTTCAATCTCAAGGGAATCCATCGGGGGTACCGAGAGTTTCATTCTTTTGCTTCGAGCGGTTTTGTACACAGAGGCAAATGAAAGAAGCAAGTATCTAGTTATGTAAACAGACTATACTCTGGTTTCACCCATCGACCACCATACTATGAATATTTTGCTTCTTGGTTTTTTAAGAAATAAGTGATGTTACTTCTGTCAAACTATTTACCTCGATTATGATTCGACATGGCTTTTCTCTCGATACGTAAACTATAACATCAGGATTCGAGTCATACTCCAACAAGGTCGTTTTGAAAGAAGGTTTATGTCTTCTTATGAAATGGAAACCATGAACTGTTTCCCGACATTACGACCTATAACGTCTTTGATTTCAGAATCAGTCACTACACGACAAAGTCAGGAGCTTTTCGGATGAAATCCATGATAGATATTTATACGGTTCTGTGTATACAATGGTTAATAAACGCTTACATCAGATCTGAAACATGATGTCAGCAACTCGAGTAATGAAACGAAATGAAGAGAATAACATCCTTCCTGATCAGTCACGTTTTCACACGATGTTCTCAGGGTTAATAATTCCATGCGGAATTAACGGTTTTTTGTTTTACCCATTTTCACCAATATGACGGTAAAAATTTGTCCCGGAAACTCCAACGGTACGTAATGTTATGACACTTTTCTGCAAAAACCCTTGAAGTTAATGAGGCTTTGGGTTTTTGGGAGGTATCTAATTGAAGAGGTTATTGTCAGCATAGTCACGCGTCAATGTTCTATTAAAAAAGTTTGTTGTTCTGACGAGCGCGGTCGAAGAGGCTTTCAATTCGCAGTTTATTGAAAAGGGAGGTATTTAAGGAAACAGGTTTTTCGTGTTTTAGAAAGATGTTTGATGGTATGGGTGATGTGGTTAAATTAAAGAAGCGACAAATATTACTGTACTGTATCGAGTTGAGGCCATGCATGGGTATTTCTGTCTAACTAAATATGGCTTTTATCGACGGCTGCACAAAACTGTCGGATGTTGGTGACGGGTATGCTTGTAGTCTGAATTTTGTAAAAAAATTGATTTTTAAGTTAATTTTTTAATAGGAATAGATATTAATGCATTGTCCTTGATATGTCGATTGATTTTGGTCACTGTTACAGTGGTTTTGGCTTTCTAGGACCGGATCTGCGAACGGACCTGCTGAGGGGTTGGGGGAGGGGTTAGCGAATGAAAACTAGCATCGCGCACTGGTTGTGGGTACACATTGTTTGAAGGTGTTAATATCGCATCAGTATGTTGCTCAAGGCCACATGAGACCCTGTGCTCAATGCGATTAAAGGAATTTATCTGTGGGGTTGATTATATGCTGATAACACTTTGACACAGCATAGAAACAAATTTGAGGGTGTTTGAGATTTCGCTCAACCAAGCTGCTTTTCTGAGTACTCGAGGTTGGAGAACGCAGTTTTTGATGCTCTTGTGGTTGCACCAGAGTCGAAGGTGTTAAAAGTGGCTAGCATTTCTTGCAATTGTATTTCACATGAACATCGAAAACCAAAAAGTATACTGCAGGTGTCAACAACGTGCGGAGATAGACAAAGGGGGGGGGGGACTTTTTTTAATGAGCATGAAGGTTAGTGGTAATGGCTATTTTATTGAACTTTAACTTCATGACTTTGTAGTCTGAACATAATCTTATTATCAAATTCATCATACTTCAGTCGAAACTCTTATGCAAGTTCGTTGCCGTGTTTTGCAAATGTGATCTTTCTTCGTTTCATTGTGTCTTTCGTATTTTGTATAATCTCTTCTGTATTACAGGATGTGTTATAATAATAACTGGTTTATTAAAAGGTACATATAGTAGATTGTGTGTGAAAGATGTTCTGGTTTTTATGGCACCACTTATAATGTATGTGCATAATGGTGGTTGCCAATTATTGAGGGTCTATTTGTTCATCAACAAGTTAGTGCACGATACTCGGTTTGGTGTTTGAAGCTAGTGCAGGAATCTTCGGTATTTCAACAAGCGGGTATATCTAACTCGCGTTTTCTGTAAAGAGTAAAAAACTTGTAGCAACTTACTTCAGATGAAAAAAAAGCGATTTGTAAGTTCATTAAGAATGAAATGAACAATGAGTCACATTGGCACCTTTTCGGGTAACCATGGTTTTAACCCTCTTGGCCGACTAATTCACAGGGTTTGAACCGACTGCCACAAGGTACTTGAACCGGTAAAGTCGTCCCATTTCATGAGGTTGGGATCATTGGCACCTTTTACCACAATGAAAATGTTATAGTACTGTTTTAGACATTATTACTATGATTATCAAGGTTATTAAGAATACATTTTCTATATTATCAGAGCAAAGTTAGCTGCTCAAATGGCCAAAACCTTAAAATGTATTATTGGATAAATGTTGGGCTAATACCCAATTAAACACAGTTATCTACTGATAAATTTCTTTCTACATGGAAACAAAAAGAACACTAATTACCAATGTTAAGATGATATGATGCTAATGGCTACTTCATATATCGATTGGGTGACACAAACGTTTCAATGTATCTAACTTCACGGGCAAGATTATTAATATTAATATTATCTTACTTACTACTTCGCACATACTCAAAGTGTCATAGATGTTTTGCCTTCTTCTTTTTCTTTCCTTTGTTTTGTGTTGTTCATCTTCTTTTTGAGATATACTTTATTTATTCGTATCATTGGAAAAAGTTCGACCATGCTTCAGCATGAGCCAGTTTCCGTTCATCATTTAACCGTGGAATGGATTCAGAGACGCTGATAGATGTATCATAAACATGGGCCTTAGTGTAAGTAACACTTGTTTCATTTTCCCATATTCATCCAACTTCCACAACTCGATACAGGTCGTCCTTTGGAAACTTTTATCACAACTCATATTAATGTCATACTTGACGCAAACATGAATGCAATCACTTTTGACCCATTAATTTGTGGGCAAAATAAAAATTTTGCATCTTGATTATTAAGCCGTCCACGCATGGAGTTTCTTATCTTTGATAAACTCGTCATTCTTTGTTTTTTACTCCTGTTGTCAAACCTTATTATTGAACTTGACTGTTTTGTTGATGTCTTGTCGTAAAAAGTAGAGATTTTCATTCAAATAAGTACCTTGACTCCAACGTTCAATAAAAAGTCTACTTGTTTGCTGAAAGGCGTCTACTTTTCTCCATGAGTCTGATTTCAACGAGTATATGTAAACATAATCGTCAAAAAGATTTATACATATAAAGCTTGTAGTCATCTTCACAACAGCTGTAATACCAAATCCGGGAATTTCCAATAAAAACGTGATGCAATCCCTGTGATGATATTTAGATTTGGACAACCTCTTATACTCATTTGTCAAAGGATTCCATAAGATTAGATCAGAGTATTCAACATCGAGCCAATCCTTTAGTATGCCTAGACATACCAAACCATGAAAAGATGTGAGAATATGAATATCATGAGTAGTCTCTTCGAATGGTGGTAAAGGGCGGTGCGCTGTTGTAAGTTTTCGGGGGGAGTTAAATCCTTATCACTCGGTGGCGCTTCTTCACAATCGATGGTGGCAAACTCGAATGATGTTTCGGTTTTAGACAAGAACATAAACTTAAGGTTGTTTTTATGGTCATCGACATGCTGGTTATGCTTGTTTTTAAACATATCCGACGCAAGGAACGAGTGCCATTCTTTCGAAACACAGTTGAAACGACAAACAGATTTGGTTGGAACTCTTGCTAGTATGTGGTTCAATATGACGTCATCTGGAACATGAACCTCCAATGTCGATCTCTTTGGTTTAGGTTTCATTGTGGTCTCGATGAATGACAAGGTTTAGAAAAGAAGAATAATGTGAGACGGTAGGTTTTTGCGTATATTTATAGCGACATTATTGCCATCTATTCTAATCTAAATCTAAATATATATATATGGAAGGTGAAGATATACATGCGTTAATTAAATATAATATCTAGAGAAAATAACAGTTGTATTATTTTGTTGGGAAAATCATGCTTGTTACCTACTTTCTTTTTTAAAAAACAAGCACCCAATCTACTGTTAAAACTTTAGGGACCAAATATGAACATAATTTTTTTTTTCAAAGGAAAGCAGGTAACTTCCCTACTTGTTACAGCAGGCATGTTATCCCCTATTTTGTTTAGAAATATAGTTTTAAATCGATAGAAGAATAGAGGATACCCTTGAGCCCTTGACCCAAAAATATAAAGATTTGTCATTGACCGTCTTTCTGGCCCGAGCATTACACCATCACTTCAAGTCTAATCTCCTCTAGAAATGTTTACAAATTTTGGGTATTATATATATACAATTTTAGGGCGCAAATCCACTGTCGTTTTGATGTGCGGCCATTGCTACAGTAACGGGCTCTCATTTTGGAGGTCAGCCCGATGGATTGTAGTTTTTTTTTTTTTTTTTTTTTTAATTTTGTATGCACAGTAGGGGTAGTGAAAAAAAAAAAAAATTTTTAAATTCTTTTACAAAAAAATAGTTCCCCGATTTTTTAGATAAAAAAAACCCCCGCGGAACATTTTCGATACCTAATAAACTTTTAAAATAATCGATATAAAAAAATATAGCAAAAAAATACATCAACTTTCAAACATGCGGACCCAACACATAAGCTCATATAAAAAAAATTTATTACTAATATACACATTTGTCGGACAACTAGCCTAAAATTCGCATTAAAATGTGGCCAAAATCTGGCCCAAAGTAAAAAAAAAAAAACTAGTCCTCTTACACAAAAAATCCCGTAAAAAAATTAACAAAAAAAACACTTCAAGTTTTTATTGTTCACAACTTTTTTACATTCATCGGCCCAAATAAAAAGATATCGAACCGTCCAAAAAAAATATATTTGGAAAAAAAAATTACCGTCCCAACGCAAAAAAAAAATTTCTTCCGAAATCCTACAAAAAAGGTATATCGGGGGAAAAATTAGCCCCAAAAAAAAAAACAACCCAAAAGTAGTCTAAAATCTGGCCCAAAGTAAAAAAATACAAAAACGGACCCTCACCTTTTAACTATTTACGATTTTCTTACACAAAAATTCCCGTAAAAAAAATTACTAAACCGTCCCAAAAAAAAGAAAATATTCGGGAAAAAATTAGCCCGTCCCAACACAAATTTTTTTCCCCGAATCATACAAAAAAAAAAATTAAAAATTAGCCCCGTCATAACGCATCGCCAAAAAAAACCCTCGAAACGTAAAAAAAAATTATTCGGGAAAAAATTAGCCCCGCCGCAACGCGCAGGTTCTTTTGCTTGTTGATTCACAGAATCCGAAAACAAATGAATCGGAAACATTTTTTAAGTAAAGCAAATTGTTACTAGGGTGTTGTTAAGGTGTCGTTTAAAATGTTGCCAACAATTTCAGAAAAATACAAATATTAAAAATTAAACATCATAAAAAATTTAAAAAATTGGTTAAGAACTCAACATTTTGTCAAACAACAATTTTTATAGAGAAGTTTGATGGGTATTGTGGTATGTTATTGACTACATTACTTATAAATGAATATTTAAGAAAATTCGTTGATATAACATGTCATTAACCTTAAAAAAATGTATAAAAATAGTAGTATTTTTTTATTATGATTGTATGTAATTTGTGTGTGAATGTATGCTTTAGCTTGGTATAAGTTTACCTTTAAATAAAGTTGTGGCGGTGGGTTCAAACCCCGTGGATTAGTCAGCCTAAAAAGCGAAAACCATGGTTAAAAAAAAGATGAATCTCATATATGTGTAGAATTTTATGGATGTCGGTTATATTGAAACACTTGAATTATATAAGTTGTAATTGATCTATTTTCACTTGAATTGATAATCATCAGCGTTGTTTTTTACATACAGGTTATGTTGATAGTTTCTGCTACTATGAAACGGCTCACAACACGATTCTCATTTTAAAACATTTGCTTTTTTGTCTAAATCAAAAACTAAAAGCGGGCCCGCCAATGTCACATGTCAATAGTTATTTACATGTATTGCAATAGTTGTAATCCAACTTAAAAAAAGAAATCTTATCCGTGTGTCTGCATGCGTGCCCAACTCTTGAGTTGCTTGTCTCGAGGTATGAAAAAAATGATCTAGGGAAGTAAAATAATTTTTGTTATTTTATTCTTTTTAATTGTCACTGAGTATTTTCACATCTATTTAAATTCTAGGGCGAATTTCATATCTACCCTCATTAAGAATAGAAATTCATCGCTCGCTACGGTCACCCAAGAGGGAGAGAGAGAGAGAGGAGATACATTATACAGTATGCATTCATTAGTTGCACTGTTTGAGTATTTAAAAATTAATGTTTAAGTATGATGATATATAAATTAATCCCCTTTTTAATATACTAGTTTTAATCCCCGTGCACGCACGGGGCTTGTATATTATGTTTTTTAAATATATTTATAATTTTTATTTTTTCTGTTTTATAAGTTATGAAAGTTTAATGTGTTATTTGTTTTTTTTAAGTCATAATAAAATTTGTAAATTTATAAATTTACACTTAATTCTATACAATTTATTTAAAATTAACCACTAAAGTTTTTATTAATTGCCTCCTCTTTTTTTCAAGTTTTTTGTTTTGATAATTTGACACATATATTTTTATGTTGTTTTTTTTCTTTTATCAGTTTCTCCACCAAAATATGCCAATTTTGAAGTATTTAATCCTTTTTACATTATAAACATTATTTCATAAATAATATAAAATTTGAAACATCATTCCTAATAAGGAAATATTCTTTTTTTTTTAATGCAAAGTCCTCACTTTTCATTTTCCTTTACTAAGTAAAAGATGTTTCAAGTCAATAATATAAGGAAGATTAGAAAGTGAATAAAATATTTTTTTCCTCATTAATATTGAGAATAAAATTTATTATAACAAATAGACGTGAAAAAGTATCACTTACTTATTTCATATTTGTTTAACTAAAAATTATTATAGTGGATATGATGTGAAACATATATCTCATATTTTACAATTGTTAATATAAAGGGTAAGTTTTATCATCAAACTTTTATTAAATATCATTAAATGTCTAATGTGTTTTTTGTTACTTATCCATTATTTTACTTTTTTGTAAATAGAAATGTTCTCATAGTTATATACACAACACAAAAAATCATATGATTTTATAGTGTTGTCAAAATTTATTCTTATCATAATGTAGCATTAATATTCTCTATTCATTCATCTAACATATCATTTATTTACATAATACCACAAATGGAAATTGATTGGCACACTCATAAAAATGATTGGGACACTCAAGGTACAAACAGTTTAAGCAGCTTATATTTGCGGTACAAACAGTTCAATGCACATTTGAGAGTGTCCTAATAAAAAATAAGAGTGTGCAAATCACCTCCCATCACAAATGGATCTCTTATATAACACTATTATACGGTTTTAATTTTCGGCCCATTCAATTTTCTTTTTACTGAGTGAAATTTTAGGGTTCAATATCTAGTGATTATGACAGAAAAAAAGAGACGTGTTTTAATATACGTTTTTTTAAATGAAGATATTATCTATATGTGATATTTAAATATTTTTTTACAAAACTTTGTGTATACTTATTCTGTATATAAATTTTATCAAAACAAATTTAGTATCAAATATAAAAAACCTTAATAACATTTTAATAGAATGAAAATCCATTTTAATTGAATTTCTTTGTAATAAAATATTTTATAGATATTTTTGTTTATAAAGATTTTTATAGTAAAACTATTAGCTAGGACAAAATATATTTTTCCCTAAAATTTAATTAATTTATTTATCTGTTAAAAAATGAATTTAGGATTTTAATTGAATTATTTAGAATAAAAAGAATGTATATGTCATTGATTTTTTAAAATTTTTTTAACGCGCTACTTTTTAATATCATCTTCATATTACACTATTTAAAGAAATAAATAGTCAAATTCGTTTATGTCTTAATTATTTGAAAGAACATTTAACTATCATAAATTTAATACGTTTCAATGTTGTGCATTTTTTATTCTAAATAATCAACTAAAATACTATATTAATTTTTAAAATATAGAAAATAATTAAATTTTAGAAAAAAGTATATTTGCTTAGCTAAAAGTTTACAAACTACTCTACTAAAATGATTTTTAGAAAGAAAAAAATAATTAATTGTTGAGTTTATTAGTATAGGGTAGTAGAAATTCTATTTTGTCAAGTTCAGGGTACCATTCTACACCTTTAAAAGTTCAGGGTACTAGATGATCCACTTTGCCAAGTTCAGGGTACTAATATGTGTTTTGGCCTTAATTATATGTCGTATGTTTTTAGTTTTATGAAATTTATTTTATGATTCAATAGATTTATATTGTTTATGTGCTATATTTTAAACGAGGTCATTAACCATCGCGCTTGGCAGCGGTAATTTTAGCTAATATCTAAAAATTTTAAATCACATAAATCTTTAATCTTTTAAATCACAAAACATGTGAGTAAAATCATTTGTAAAAAATTATGTCACAAAAAGGAGGTAAAATCTTGGATCCGCCACTGCACGCAGAACCACCTTTGTTTCAAATTATAGTTTTCTTATTCAGGTGGATCATTTGCACACCGAACCACCTTCAATGTTCAGTGTTTGGTATGCCGGGCGAACCTACACACAAGCTATGTGTGGCACGTGCGATGTGAAAAACAGGTAGGGATTCTCTACAATGACACTGTAGACCAATTGAAAGGGATGTAGCATTTGTTTTGGGTCAAAAATCTCACGGGTTCCAATCCTGTTATCCCTACCTATTCTTCTCCTCTGGGCAGTCACGAGGGATCCATTGAGATCGATTCGGACATACGTCATTTTCATTTTATGAGAGTATATGCATGTTTATGTTTAGTATCGATTCGGACATAGTACGTGCGGTATAATTTCACTAAAAATGGTTTTATCCTATATATGGACGACTCATGGCTTATAAAAAAAATTGTGAAGCCAAATAATCGATCCAACATGATCCAAAAAAATCTGCGTCCTTCCGCATGGGATACAGGTCAAGTTCCTCTAAGTACATAAAAAATCAACAATGTCTAACGTCTAGACAATCACTATTTAAGAGGGTGTTTGGGATTGCTTACTTCCTCTGCTTATATGCTTATTTTAAGCCGATAAGCATTTTGGAGTGTTTGGATAGTCCAAATTAACTTTCAATCCTCATATCCAACCTGCCGCCCTCTTAGGTTCTTTTTTATACATATCAAAACTAATTTGTGTTAAACAAATAAGCAAATTCAAACACTTTTCCTGAAGCCCTTATTTTGAAGCTGCTTATCTGAACTACTTAAACGCAAATCTGTTGGAATATGAACAAATATAAATTATATATGTCCGGGAATTATTCGAGCCTAAGGGGACGCACACGTTAATATGTAGAACAACGTATTTAATATATTAATGTAATATATTAATTAGTGTTTAACAAACGATCGTTAAAAGTTTAACGAGAATTAAATATTAGTTATTAATAGTTAAAGGACTAATATGCAAAACCGGGAAAAGATAGTTTGGTTTTTTCCCCTAATTTCTTTATAGTCTGATCGAAACCACATCCTAATGAGGAATAGGGGGGGGACTTTGCTTGCAAAGATATGAAGTTAAGAGGGAGTTTATAAGGGGGTGTCTTAGGGTCCTTGAGAGGATATACTTCAATCCTAAATCCCTAATCTCTCTTGCTTTTTCCTCCTAGTTTGACCGAACCCAAAACCTTTTAAGGTTTTCGTTTTCTTTCCCCTCTGTTCGAATGACAGAATACCTCAAAGGGTTTTGTTTGTTGTGTGTGTCGACCTCAAAATCACGATAAGGTTTACTTGGTTTAGTTGATAGTCAATCTACGGTGATCGTTTGGTTAAACACTACTAGTACTAGCATACACGTTGTTTGCTAAGAACGTATTGTATGTTAATACTTAGAGGGATTATACTTTTGATCCTTAGTGGTTTTGCGTAGTATTATACACACGCGTATATTAAAGACGGTGTAACGTTTATTGTTAAAGTAGTGTAACGTTTCTTGCTAAAAGGTGTCGTTAGGTTTTAAAAGACTTTACAACTTACTGATGTTGGTTCAACATTGGTGCTGCTAGTGAAAACTTTGTTGTTGAGTAAGATTGAAGAAAATAGACTAAGTCTTTAGTATTGTTAGTGTATAGTTAGTACTGCCTAGTACATTGTTAGTACTGTTAGTATAGTTAGTGCTGTTAGTAGTAAGTTAGTGTTGCTAGCATATAATAGTTAGTGCTGTTAGGAGATATGAATGAGTTAAATTAGGAATAGATATGCATTATCTCTTAACGCGTTTTGTAAGCCCATTAGGGTTTTTCTTGGTGTATAAATGGAACCCTATACATAGTTAATAAGATTTTGATCAATAGAGATCCAATTAGCTATCATAGCTTGTAACATAGTATCTATTCATGTTATTATATAAAGTGTGAGTTTGTTAGAAGATCTCTTGTGTTTAACTTAATAAAGTTTTCTTTTTTGCATTGGTGATTTGTTTCGGCATAATCAATAGATGTTCAATCAGTGTTTCATTTATTTTTGCCTTTCGATCTTCTATGTAATAAACCCTTTGAAAGCTAAGGTTCATGATCCTATTCAGTTTAGGCGATCCATACAGGTTACACATCTTAAATCTCTTGTTAATTTTTATTCTATACGTGTTTGATCTTTCAGCTGCGTACTCGTGATTTGTTTTATTGTTAATTCGATCTAAATCCCCATCAGTGGTATAAGAGCATGTTATGAATTTGTATTTACAAAGTAATAAATTGACAAATAATTAGGGTTTCTTGATTTAGTTTTTAAGACCTTTGGTGCGTTTTATGCTTCACAGATTCGTCTTTGTGCATCAGATTCAATTTTATTGGTTATAAAATAATTAGACGATTCTAGTTTGTATTCCAATTTTAAGGATAAAATTGATGGGTTTAATTGTAAATTGATCGGGTTTATGTTTAAATTAAATTGTTAATTCGGACATCATGATAAATACATGAATATATAGCATGGCAGGGATATGTGATATTAACTCATGTTTCAATTGTTTAAGTATTATTATGCAAATATGATGATCAAGAGTTAAAACATAGACATTAAATTTATGTGGTTTTTGATCACGACTTTTAACAGCTTAGAGAAGACCTTTGCATGTCTTTATAGGGCCTAAATGTTAATTATGTGCTATGTGGTGTAATATTTGGATTTAAGGCTTAAGCCAATCGATTATGTTGATGGATGTGGCGGAGTTTGTTCGGACGAAGGATCTTTGAGCTCTTATAATGGAACTTAAATACATATTTTAATTTTTAAATTAATTAGGGATCATATTTGATATTTGGGTATGACTTAATTGTTAAGTGTTATTTTAAATAATTGTTATGTGGAATTTGTTCGTGTTTATGTTTTATTTTAGTTTGACTTATGAGAAAAATAAATGGTTTTTTCGAAATAAAAATATAACATGACTAATTATTATTGAAATCGTTTTATTATGGGACTATTTATAGTTCATTTGTGTTTTTCCAAATTAAAGTATTTATTTTGAATGGTTAAAACTGGATGTTATGGACTCATGGGAAGTACGGTCATCAACTAGACAAAACTAATAAGAGAAGTTTAAGGTGGATTTGTCTAAAGATTTCAGGTTTTAATAAAGACTTCGCGATGACCATGTTTCTGCTGGCTTCTTTGTTGCGTTCGATTGGAGTTACCGTGAACCTTGGACTGTCACTACTGTCGTATTTTTTACCATTCCTTTAAATTCTTGTATATTTGGAAACACGTTGAATCGTCAATTTTAAAAAACAGTAACACTCATTATACATTAGATGTATAGAAAAATATGTATACCGTAAATAAATAACTTTTGTGATTGAGTAAGTTTTTATTAAAATCTATGTTTCGATGCATGTATGCATGCTTTTTTCGTATCATATTTGTCATGACCAATACAATACCCATTTGTTAAATAAGTATTGCCATCCACATTTGTATAAAAACACTTTGTAGATGTTTTATTGCGTGAGACGTATGTAGATCGTAATCCAAGTGAATTATACACTTTTCGTTGAGACGTTTGTGTTACATTATTCAAGTTTTTTATTGGACGACTTAATCAGTTTATAGTAGACCTTAAATTGAGGCTAGATGGGGATAAAACATGCTTATAGTATATTATTATTAAATATAGTAAGTCCCATATTCGGATCTTGGCATCTTCAACAAATGATAGGCGTTTTCAATCCGATTTTCGGATCTGCTTATTTTGGTTGTTAAATAACGATGGAAATTAGCCAGGTCACGATCTAATAATTATTCAGTAAGTAAAAGGAACGATTCCATTCTCGATTATTATTCGTCGTCAAGTAGCAACGTAACTAAAGGCATTTCAAACAAAATCCCATCCTAATTTCGTGGGAAGGATACAATAAGTCGTTTTCATCAATCTTTGTTTCTTAATAGCCCATGAGAATGCGGTTCGGTCCAGATTTTGAGATATTCTGGTAACAATTGGTTGGGTGGATCGATGTTTTACATAGCTGCAAAAGATCCATCGGGTCATCGATTTGGTTTTGTACGTTTTATAAAACGTTAAAGATATCAATCAGTTAGTTTCCAATCTAAGAAACGGCATGGATGGGTGGTTTTCATTTATTTGCGATGTGGCGAAGTTTATGGTCGAACTTTATAATAGACCTGTGGTACGTTCTTGGGGACAGGCAAACCAGTGTAGGTTCGAACTCTCAATTTGTTAGTATTCAACGAAATGTTTTTCGTCTTTTTACTCGTATGCTAAAGCGTGTCCTGAGGGCAACAAATCAGTAGACATGTCGGGCAAATTATGGTACAAGTATGCTGGAGCAGAATCTGTGAGGGTGTCAGATTGTAAACAAGGTATATATAAGGAAGCGGGTAATTTGAAAGCGGTGATTGTGATGTCTATCTCGGTAGTAGATTGTATTGAATTTGGGCGATGTACTGGAGCGTTGTATTCTTGACTAAAGTTAAGATTTAAGTGTCATTTTCAGGAGCTTCTAAAACATATTCTTCTGAGGGGTTTCGATGATGTTGGTCTTAGATTTGTTGGGGGACGTTGGGTCTTGGTTGAATTGACTTATGGATTCAAGTGGAAAGCGTTGGAGAAAGACTTCAAAGCTGTTATTTAATAGAAGTTATTTTTTAGAGTTCAAAAGATGTTTCTCACGGATTTTATTCCAGATGAAGGATGTGTTTGGATAGACCTGGTGGGTTTATGCCATTGGCATCATGGGCTTCTAGAGTTTTATAAGAAGTTGGTGGTCGTGGGGATAGCAGCAGCGAGTTTACGGAAATGTAAGTGATGGAACAATGTCTCATGGGAAGGTTTGTGTCCTTACAGAGTCTTTAATGTGTGAATATAGTTCCCTTTATAGTTTCATATCGTAACGGACTTATCGATATTATCGTACTGAGTTTGCATAGATTGGCGCCAATATGCAATCGACTGGAGGTCAATTCCGAGTCTAATCCTCTGGAATAGGGAAGATGCAGAGGGGTCCTAGTTTGGATGAAAGTTTGGAAAATGAGGAGCATATGGATTATCGATAGTTGTGATTCAGATTACCCTAAGATTGTTAACAATGATTCGGATTGTGCATTTCTAGTCGGGTTTTGCGAGAAAAGAAAGGATGTTCGTGGGGTAGAAAGGTGGATCTTAGTGGACTCTTTGAAGAAGGCGAATTGGTGCTGATTCGGTCTTGTATAATGATGGGTGTATTAAGGATTGCATGAAAAGAATTTGGTAAGATGAGCTTGGTGAGATTCTTGGAGTTCATTCTCAGGGTGTTGTTGATAATGTTACCCACTGATGATATGAGGATGTTAACGCCGTTATTGCTCCTGAAAATGACTCCATCATTGCGGCCTCATCTATACACCCCGAACATTTGTATAAAGTATATAATTAAGATTATTAAATATAATGATAAATTAATAAAAGTTTGTAAATTTAATATATATAAACCTATTAAAACTTATATAAATGTAAGTATAATATGGTACATCGTACCAAATTATATGGTACATCGTACCAAATTATATGGTACATCGAACCAAAGCGAACCGGGACGTCCCGAAATGAGCCTACCCCTTTTCGTACCGAATTTTAAGAAGCCCGCGAACCGCGTACCCGTTTCGTGATTCCGTACCGAAGCGTACCGCGTTTCATGTGACATTGGGTTGAACTGGTAATATCTAGAATTGGATAAATAATTTTTTAGCCATTAAAAAAACCCTACCAAATGTAGAGACTAGCAAATCAATTGATTTAAGAGTTCTGCATAAAACCATGGGCGGACCAAAGGGGTCTACGGTGTTCGCGAACTGCATGGTTCTATACGAATTTTGTGATTTCTTCAAAATGAATCTGGTCATGGAATTACGTGTTAGATGTTGTAGGATCGTTATACCTTAGTATAATAAGCCTTTAACCTGTAAAGGATGTTACCTCCTTGAATAAATCCAAGTTAGTAGCAATGAAACACTGATATAATATTATTAACTATGCGGAAACTAGTTAACAATATCAAGAAGAACACACAATAGTTTCTCAAACGATTTCTATTATAACTCTTTGAATCTGCCTAAGTTGCAGATCCCTAATACAATACTAATATTTCGTGTATTTTCGTGTATCTCTAATGCCTTCCTAGGGATCCTTTTATAGACATAAGGATAACCACTAGTAGGTGTACAGTCCCTGACTAACACGAATACTAAATGATACTTATCACTAATAACTATTACAAGATAAATACTAACATAACCGTTTAACCTTTACAGTTCCTATAACTAAGACAGTACTTTGACTTATAATTAATTATCTTTGACCAAATTAATTATCTTTGATCAAATCATTATCTTTGACCAATCTTTATCATTATCTTTGACCAAATATGAGAGAATCTTCCAATTCTTATCTTTTGAAGATTTCTTTGAATATACTGGCAGTACTTTGACTCTCCTTTAATATGAAGGCAGTACTTTAAATGTACTGACAGTACTTTGACTTTCAGACTTGTATTTCCCAACAATCCTCCCCTAACTTGAATTCCACTTGCTTGACTTCAAGTTTCTTGATAGTTGGTCTTCTTTGTTCAGCATCAGTCTGTCTTGTCATTGTAGCAATACTAGCCTTTAATCTTTTAAGCTTCATCTTTTGAGCAGTATCTTGTATACAATCTGTTTGAGTATCTTGAAATACAATCTCTTGTTTTGAACATAAACACTTCTTCAAAATTCTTTGTCTTTGCACCAAACAGATTGTTCTTCTCAGCAACAGATTTTTTCAGCAACATAAATGGATTTTATGAGCCTTTACCAAGTAGCCATTCACTCTTGGGCTAGTCAGTTCTTTGGTACCTAGAAAAGGTAATAATCCATG